>JBAIZZ010000101.1:0-45904 GCA_037355905.1 Heliconius aoede | reverse complement strand
ACACGAAAATTATTAAATGTTTAAATATATATCCTGTCTGTTATTTTTACAGCGACAGATTCAATCAAGATGATGATCACAAAACTGACGATCGAGGTAATAGACCTTTCAGGCCTGAAAGAAGAGAAAGACGTGATAACTGGGGTGATAAGAAAGAAAATTGGAATCAAAAACGAGAGTACCGTGATAACAGAGCAGAAAGAGGTGACCACAGAGATAATAGAGGAGATAGAGGCGAACACAGAGACAATAGAGGAGATAGAGGGAGAAGTAACTTTACGCCAAGAGATAGGGCCGATAGATCAGATCGGTCATTCACCTCCGATGGTGATAAGAGATCGGAAAGGAGCTTTAGGTCGCAAGATAGCAGAGAACGTAGACCGCCCTTTAAGAAATTCCATCAAGTGCAGTGCAAGGAATTAGGGAATCCACTGCCGTTAGAAATTCCTTTTACTCAACCAACAGTAGAATTAGGATCTCAACAAGAAGTGTCAGTTACTTGGATTATTTCTCCGGAAAATTTCTATACTCAGATATTGTCATTGCAACAGAAATTTCTAGACATGATGCATAAGATTCCACAGCTTTACAAAGGTGTAAGGCCCTACGCCGGCAATGTAACTGTAGGCGCTTCAGTCCTAGCTCGATATCCAGTTGATGGAGTGCTTTATCGAGCAACAGTCGTTTCGGTTCACCCATTTTCAAAATTCATCGTCCGTTACGTTGATTTCGGAAATAAACAATTGGTCGACGCTAAGGATATTTGGCAAATGGACACGGAATTGATGGAACTGCCTAAAATGGCCGTCCATTGTTCTTTAACAGGTGTAGGTCCGAAAGATGGTGAATGGAAAGCGGATCCAGAAATAGATCTTTGTTTCAACGCTCCAAGATATCAGTGTATATTCCAAGAGTGTAATGAAGAACAATATAAAGTGTCTCTATGGAATAATGGCGTCAGTGTAGCTGATATGTTGGTGGAGAAACAGTTGGCTGTCATGTCAGAGGCGCAGGCGTCTGTCACATTGAAAGGTTGGTTTTAGTTTTGGATTTTTAGGTGAGTGTGAATGGGTTCTGGGTGTGAAAGTCTGTAGTCACAATAAGAAATATTATAAATGAGTTAAATTGGAAACATAATTATAAAACATTTCTTACTTTTGCATTTATTACATACAATTAATTGTTCTTACATATTACAGACGAAGCTATTGATCTAACAATTATAGTGGGTCAACAAATCTTATGTCGTGTGACACACGTCGAATCCTTCGAGAAGTTCTACGTCCAACTCGACTTGGACAAAGCTGATTTGGTGGAAAATGCTATTGCTAAATTTGATCGAGCTAAGGTAATTATGAAATAATGTTAAAAAGAATAGTTTTCATTATGTCTAGAATTTTAGAAACTATGAATTTGAAAGGTTCCTTAATATATGAAATATACTAAATATTGAAGGTGTAATGTTGTAAAATTAAGTTAGTTATACTCACTAAATGTGTGTGCTACAATGCACTGTGGAAAATAGTTTGAAGCTGAAATAAAATATATGTACTTTTATTGTTTCCCGTACATTCTTGCCTGCTTTGTGTTCTCAGACGTCAAACATTTTCCTCTTCCTCTTACAGCGTCATATCTCTTTTTAGGATATTTATTTAACCTTGACACTGTATACCGCATAATGAACGGTAGAGGTCTACCCTATGTAGACACTATTCCCCACTTTTCCTCGATTATCTGAGATCTTCATGTTAATAGGCAGAACTCAACGCCGCGCTTTGTCTTGTTACCAAGTCGGGAAAATATATGGCGATAATAGATATAAAATAATAATTTCTTTTTCTTTTCTTCCAGTTAACTCCCCTCTCAGCGGATAATCTGGCAAGCGGCGTACACTGCACGCTACAGCGGGAGGGCCGCGTGTACCGGGCCATACTGAGTGACGTCACCGACGCGGACCATGTGACCGCTGCGCTGCCCGACCACGGCAATACCGTGGACACCAACTTGGAAAATGTATGTAGGCTTTGTGTTGAAGTGTCAAATATTTAATATTTTCAACTCTGGCAGCAAGTCAAAGAGCAGCTTATAGTTATATCTTGATGACTGAGTTTCGTTATACAGTTTTTAACAACTAAAATACATGAAAATTATTGAATTAACTAACAATACTAAAATGTACTAAACATGTCAATGTCTGTTTATCCACTAAAATCATCACTAACCCTGAAGTAGGTTTTTTTTATGTGATGAACCCTAGAAATTTTAATATTAATTTAAATATATTCATTCTTCACTCTGATATCGAAGCAAGTAGGTGAGTTTCGCCTTTATCGTCACACAATCTTTCCAGAATTCGGCGGAAAAATAGCCTTGTCTTCCCGCTTCCAACTGAAAGCGGGGAGTGTCTTAATATTAGATTCTCTCTGCCTGCGCTACTACATGTTAGATACAGCGTGAAGCTGACAAGGCAAAACAAGGCTATGTGTGGGCTATAGTAATGCTGTCCTAGGCTATTAATATTAATGTAATTATCAAGGAGTACTTTATCAATTTGTTCTAAAATATTTTCAAATTCAAATCCTTATCTCCAATTGAGTTAAAATTTAAAATCTGTATATTTTTTAAAAATTTTAATACTAATTAAGCACAATCGTTAATGCAATATGCCAGCAGGAAAAAACTTTATATTATTTCTAAAACTCCTAAAAAGTGTATGCCAAAGGACTCGGCCAAATAAAAAAAATCCAAACTCAGCAGCTGCCATCACAACGTAGCCAATAAAAAGGTGTGAAAAATATGTTTTAATATTGATAAAAATTTAATTGTTTTATTGCAGTTAATGATCCTGCCCACAGAACTTAGTGTGTACTATTACCAATCTCTACAATGTTCCCTTAACAACTACACCACAGAATCTAATACCCTGCTATCACTGGATGCATTAAGGAGCAAGCTGACTGGGAACAAGTTCATTATTTACGTTAATGATGTTGAAGATATCAGGTAAATACACACATTACAGTTGGTTTAACACATTTATGTTAGCATACTGTAATGGTTTGGGGGGCGTGTCAGTGACGGAAATCAATGCCGTGCTGCATAATGGAAATTATTCGCTCCCCCAGCAGTAATAAAACCAGTAGCTATCGCCCGTGTAGTCCGATACTGTATTATTACGCCACAGTGGACTTAAAAAAATATGCTCAAAGCCTTCATGCGACTAATAAAGTTAATGTCTACTGAATACATTTTTATTATTTAAATGCATGCTTAGTTTCATATTAAATCAAATGTTTTTCTCTTATAGCTTAGTTTCAACAATATATGATGCAACAACAGGAAAGAAAATAGCCATATTTGAACCTGACGAAGGTGCCTACGATGAAGTCGTACAGCTTTGTACCCGAGCCGTGTTCAACTATAACTTCGGAAATGCCTATATACCTCATATAGAGAATTTGAATGAAATTTACTTGCAAAAGGCGACCGATGGTGACAAAATTTCTAAGTTACTTGAGGAATTGTATAATTTCTATGAAAAAGGTATTATTGGTTTCCTTTTATTTTAATTCGTTGTAGTAACAATTATAAAATATGATTCATTATAGCGCTGTTTTTGCGCATTGAATGAATTTAAGCTGTGGAGAATCCCACTCGGTAAAATGAATAATTTTCATTTTCTACATTTATTAATAAGACAAAGAGCGGTGTTAAATTTCGCCATTTAACATGCAATGTTTTGAAAATGTGGGGTGTGAAAAAATTTATCACATATCATATATATATATTTGTTATACAGGGTGGAAGTATCAGCGATCCTTTTACGGAAACAGCATATATGTTAAAATATTATAAACCAATACCTAAAGAAATTAATCAACAGTTTAGACATTGGATTTTTTTTCATGTCACGATTTTTATCCATACCTGTATATTTTGTGTGATACACACATACACATAATACTACAAAAATACTAAGCGTTAGTGTGCGTGTTTATGTCATACTTTACAAATGGTGTCTTATTTCAAAACTAATTTTAAATAATAAAAACTAATTTAAAAAAACAAATAATAAAATTAAATAATTTTATTAAATAAAAAATAAATAATTTTATTATTTGTTTTGTTTGAAAAAATCACTTTTTGTTTATGGGAATTTTTAAAATACTTAATAATATTATGCTTTTATAGAGTAGTTAAAAGTGTGATTTGATTTAAAGTGTTGCTTACACTTCCAGCCTGTATGTATATATATTTCTTTGTTCTACAGGAACTCCTGAAGCATTAACCGAGTTTGAAGCAGATGGGCTGTGTGCGGCTAAATCGTCTGACGGCAACTGGTACAGAGCTACAATAGTAAATTCCACACAAACAGAGGTTAAGGTTCAATTTTCCGACTACGGCAACTCTGAAGCCGTACCCAAAGATAGTGTTAAAAAGCTAGATTCAAAGTTTTATGAACCATGCTCACTAGCTTTAGTGGTTAGTTTGGGACTGATGGCGTTACAAGATGACGCTGTATCGAAATTTACGGAATGGACATCGGAAAAAGAAGTTCAAGTTACTTTAACCTTTGGCAATGATGGCTGGCTCGCCAACTTACACTTGGACGGCGTAGATTTATCTATGAAGTTGGTTGATGAGAAATTAGCAGGACCGCACGTTCCTACAAGTGAAGTTATAGAAGAACCAAAGATAGAAATTACTATGGAAGAAGAAGAACCTGTTTCATTACCAGAAGGTTGCACACAAGTTTACATCAGTCATATCGACACTCCAGGACACTTTTGGCTACAAATGGCAGATAAAATTGCCAAAATTGACGAGATTCAAGCGGTACTTCAAGCTAATGCTAATAATTATGAAGATATCGAAAACAGTGAAATGAGTATGTTGTGCGTGGCCAAGTATTCAGCTGACGACCAGTGGTACAGAGCGGAAATACTCGATTCGGACTCCGATATAACTACCGTCCGATTTATCGATTACGGGAATACCGATGTGCTGGATAACGAGCCGGGCTTAATAAAAGTGATGCCGGACAATTTGAAGGAAGTTGAAAAATTCGCCATAAAATCTAGTGTTAATGCAATCCCAACGGGCACCGGCCAGTGGTCAGAGCCCGCCTCAGATTACTTCACACAATTAGTGGGCGATACGTCTTCACCTGTGGATGCTCTTATCGTTCTTAAGGATGTTACTACTTACGTAGATATTTACGTTAATGGACAAAATCTGACAGATAAATTAGTATCAGAGGGACACGCAACTCGATCTGAAGAGACTGAATGTGGTGACCTACCATCGTGTTTTGCCAGTCATGTCAATTCGCCATCCGAGTTTTGGATTCAACTGGAGACGGCAGCCCCTGAGTTACAAGCGATGGAGGCGGCCATGGTTGATGCGGAAAATTTCCCGGAATTAACGGAAAGAGAAGAAGGAGTTTTATGTGCAGCAAAATATCCTGAAGATGGCGCCTGGTACAGAGCGCAAGTGATCGTCGACGGCTCAGAGGGCACTGAGGTGCTGTTCATGGATTATGGCAATGCCTCAATGGCCAACGAATTACGTAGTCTACCCGACGAGCTTAAAGTCAAACCAGCTTTATCAAGAAAATGTGCCTTACAAAAACCCCGTGACATTAAATCATGGTCGCGAAAATCAGAAATTAAATTTAATGAATTGGCAGCAGAAGGCGCCACAATATTTAACGTCCAATTTATTGCCTCAGGCGATATTTCTATCGTCGAATTATATCTGGAGGGAAAGTCGGTCACAGAGGAGCTTGTCGGTCTTTGTGAAGAACATCCCACGACAGAAAGACCGACGCCTGTCGGCCAAGACCTGCGCAGCAGCGGCAAGGTTTGTTACGTTACCGATTTAGAAGAATTTTACGTACAGTTAGATGACTCCATGTCAACTTTTGATAAAGTGACCGAGATACTGACTGGAGGTGAAAAATTGGAACAAATTGGCGAACTCAAAATAGGATCGATATGTGCCGCGCTTTGGAACGAAGATGGTCATTGGTATCGGTCTCGTATCTTAGAATTCTGTGACGTGGGATACCATGTGCAGTTTATAGATTACGGAAACAAGGCCAAATGTGAAGAGTTTAGACAGCTGCCCGAGGACATCGCAATAATAGAACCCTTGGCCAAGTGTTGTCGACTCGCGGGCTACACTGACGATCCCTCCAATGAAGGAGCCAAATCTAAATTAGAAGATCTAGTCGCTGAGCTGGTCACATTCCAAATTGAATTCTTAGATAGTGTAAAAGAACCCTCCTTGGTAAGACTGCTATTAAATGGAACTGATCTGAGTTTTATATTAAAGAGTGATGTAACTGAAGCTGATAAGCAAAATAATGTGGAACCAGAACAATCCAATACAAAAGAGGAAATAAAGGAAGTAATCGCTGATAAGCCTCCTAAGGAAGACTTAGACTCATCACAAAACGAATTAAATGAAAGCGTCGACAGTGCCAAGACTGTTATAGAAAATAAGTCTTTTGAAAAGAATGATTCAAAGAATGAGAGTATCGAGTTCTTGAAAAATGAAACAACGACACCGGAAAAAGAACTGTCTACAGACACTTTAGAAGGTTCCAATGATACTTTAACACCTGAAAAAGAAGATTCAAAAGATTCATTGAACACAGACACAGGATATATCAGCGAAAACGACAAATCCAAAGATTCCCCAGTTAAGGTTAGTAACGATGCGGAAGAGAATAAATCTGTTATAGTTGAATAGGTCACATTATTTCTACTTATCTAGAAATAAAATTGTATTGATGTATTTCATGTTCTAAATTTACATAATATTCACGAAATCATCTTACACTACAGAACAGTATATAAAAAAATCTCATTAGGCAAAAAAAACAAGATGGTGGTAACCCATTTTTTTTAAATTGTGATAATTATACACTTGTGATTATTGAAATTTGCAAGGTTCCGTAACGATTTTGATGTTTTTTTTTATGGGAGAGCGTTCGGGTCACCTAATGGTAAGTGATCACCGCCGCCCACGACCCCATGCAACACCAGAGGAACCACAGGTGTGTTGTCGGCCTTTAAGGTGGAGATGTAGGGCGCCGGTCGAGTCTGCCAATGCGGTGTTGCCATTACTGGTGACGTGAATCTATCTACCACGCGTAAACGTTTTTGCTTAATTTTACGTTCTCACATTTTAAATTAAAAAATGTTCGTCTCCATTTGTTATATTTTTATCTTATATTTTGATTTTACGTTCCTCTTTAAATATATCGTTGTTATGGTTTTTATACTCATTTTTATAGTGAATGTTTTGTCAGTATCCATTCGCAAATAGGATCTTTACTTGGAAAGTATAATATTGTTTTTTTTAATATTTGAGTTTATTATTAGTGTAAAAAATTCATAATTTTAGTCTTTTAGAATATTAACGTAAAGTAAGCATTTAAAAATATTTTTGAATATTTTTATCTACTGTTGAACTTTCTACACATTAAAATATGTACACACATTGTTTGCTGAAAATTTTATTTGTTTATAAAAATAAAGCTTCATGTACAGAAAATTTATTTTCTTTTAACCCTATTAACCCTAATCAATTTTAAATTAAAAGTCGAAGAAAAATTAAATTAAGGATAAAGGGGAATAATTGTTGACCCGAATTGAGAAGTCTATCTTAAAAATTGTTACACTTGAGTTGTTGCATTTGAGTGAATGTGCATATTATGTTTATGGCGGTCTACAAAGCGCATTTTCCGCAACGCAACTGCACCTCTTGTATTGTAAGCAGCGTCACGTCTTTAAATTTTCATATTTAATTTTTTTTATTTTATTTATTGAACGTAAAACAAAAATTTAGTACTCTTGCTAGTTACTGACCAAATAAAAAAATCAAATAAAATTAAAAGCTTCACGCTGTGTCCGGCACACAACAGAGTAGAGAGAGATGACCTAGTATTAAGACACTCCATTCCCCACTTCTGCCGATTTCTGGAGGTATTGCGTGTTAAGTGGCAGAACTCAACGCCGCGCTTTGCCTCGAAACCAGAGCGAAGGAATGGAAATAAAAATGGCTCGCTCGGTTTAGTAACTCTTTACAATTATACATTTTTCACATTTAACCTGAAAATTAATTAATTAGTAGATTTCACCCTAAAGATCAAAAATAAATTTAGTAAATGTCTGAAAATTTACAGACACGTACAGTACGGTCGATTAGTCGCCCTGAAGTAAGCTGTTCATATGATTTGAGAATTTTTCTTATATGTGATTATTTTGTCCTGTAACCTCACTAAACTCACCTCTGGGACCCTAACTTTTATACGTTTTCTATAATATTTTCTTTTATAATAAAACTCGGCTTTTTATATTATTCTATATTTGTAACAAAAGATACAAAAAATAAACATTTAAAAATCTGTTCACAGTTATGATAGAATTATCAATAGTAACTCACTAAAAACACACTATTTACACAATAGTCCAGCATTAGCATCGGAAATTAATTTAATATGGCAACTTCATAGCAAAATTGTAAAACAGGTAAAAACACATTAAACTAGTACGAAATACGTCTATTAATTATTTTATTTTCATCTCACATTTCGTCTATAAAAGGGAGGCAGAGGGAAGAGATAGTTTTTGAGACATTGCGTGCGGAGTGGTGAACGCCAGATTTTGTCGTTACATGAGCTTGGATAACAAATCATTCCTCCAAGTGGGAATCGAACCCAATCGTTGTGTTTACATTAACTGACGTGACACATCGTCACGACGGCCGCAAAAGATTATAAAGTTAATTTTTTACAAGTCCTATGATGTCAATATCTTGGAGATCATTTCTTTTCTCTAATACAAGTCCTTTTTCGTTAGCTAAATGCAATACTGATAATAAAGCTAATGGTACACTGAGTGATTCTCGCATATTACGCGTTAACATATTAGGTAATCTCGAATAAACACTGAAGAAAGTAGTTTGTGTGACATCTTCCTTTTCCCCTTGTGGAGATTTTTCTGTGAGCATTTTCCAAGTACAGTGCTTTAATTGTTTCATATCGACCTTTTTCGATCGCATCGCGTAAGGAATGAAAATTTTAGCCACCTGTTAAATAGAGAATATAAAATATTAGAGTTGATTTAATTAAAAATGGAATATAAGTGCTCCAACTCCAACTCTAAATTGAAGCATTATTACTTTGTTCAAACTCTTCTACTTAGATAAATAAATTGTTTTCATTTTTGTACTCTGGTAAGACTTCCCTTTTCCTTAAGTTCCCCTACTCAACATTTTTCCCGCTCAGTGTTACCACTATACAATATACAATGTTTTCTATGACATTTTAAATTTTCAACCTACCTTTGTAGGTGGTTCCAACATATCTCCAAGCTCGTCTGACTCCGTAGTTTTCACTTGATCATGTAGGTCTCCAGCCGCAGTCGCATCCTCATTGGCCCAGTCGTCACCATCCTTATTAAAAATTATAAATATTACATTAAAACGCATTGTTATATTTATAATATAACAAAAAACAGAAAAAAATACAAAAGTTCAACTTTATATATTATGAGAAAGTTTTAGAATGTTAGTTATTTCCTTTTTTCTGAAAAATAATTGACTAGATTACATACAATTTTACATTGAGGCGCTTGTATCTTAGCGAGCAGCGGCATAGCATCTGCTTGTAAAGGCGACGGTTGCGGATTCAATTGCGATTCAGATGAATGAATTATTTAATATTTCCATTTTCTCGCGCTTACAAACGAAATGCGCGGCGTTGAGATCGAAATTTCTCTAAAATGAGATAATAGGGAACGAAGTTTCTTACTAACTTCACTCTACCTACCCCGCTATACGCGAGATAAAATGTGACCATAAAAAAAACACCATACTAACCGGTACATGATTAGGACAATATGAAGCATCATTTTCGTTATTATAATCGTATTCTTTATTCTCCTCCACAGTGAGCGGCTCAGAGCTCTGTTTTTGTGCATCTTGCTCTCGCATCATTAAGACATTACGACGTAGAAATAATTTACGAAAATGAGATTCGCCTAGGCCTCTGGAAATCATAAACCATTTTAATTATAAATATATATATATGACTTAAAACTTATTAATCCTTATATATAGACATATGTGGATTTTACAGAGTGCTTATAAAATATATCTAATCAATAAAATAGACAATATACAAGCTAAAGATACAATTTCATTTAACATTCCTTGTGTACATGTACAGTAGTATAAGTATACATGATTTGATATTTTTTCTCTTTTTCTATTATATAAAAATACTTTTTGTATAAAAAAATACATATTTCAATAAAAATAAATTTATTATTGTGAATAAACTTCAGATATTTCGTTATTTCAACATAAAAATTAAAATATCAGCAATAGTTATATAAAAATAGCATACCTATCAATAGGAGTTTTAAAGTTTGCTTCATTCCATGTATGTCCAGTGGCCAAAGTCTTTCTGCTAATCATTATTTTAGCAGGTTGTGTGGGTTCGTAGTCCGGCACGTTATTACTTTTGGCGTCGAAAGCTAGACCTAAGCCTAGAAAATCTAATTGTTTTTTTGTACGAGGTGGTTTTTTTCCTTCTGTTGTCAGTCTGCCTGTAGGTTGCGATCGCTCGGCCATTTTTGATGCTGTTTAAATATAAATAGCAAAGTTCATTATATTAATACTCTTTACTGTATTATAATTGAATATAAGACAGCCATATTGTGAAATAATTGTAAATCAAATCAGCTTCACCCTGTATCCCGCACACAGCAGGGTAGGCAGACGGAATCTAGTGTTAAGACATTCCGTTTTCCACTTTCCACCAAATGAGAAGAATTTATGTTGACAAATATTTTAACAGCTTCACACTTTTTCCCACATAACAGGGTAGGCAGAGGGAATCTTGTGTTTAGACACAATTCCCTACTTTCTACGAAACTTTCGAGATGTTATGTGTTAGGTCACAGAATCTAACTCTTCCCAAACAAATAAAAAAGCTCTTGCAGCATATGCCAACAAAAAAGCAAAAAGACAACAACTCTTCTATGATCTACTGAGCAGTATTGAGAAAAAAATAACGATCACTATATCTCAACAACAGCTTAAGCCAATAAAAAAAACTAAAAAAAGAACACCCATCTCGTACCGCGGTCCCCCTTGAGCCGCCAGTGCGCGGGCCCCGCCCACGCGGCCACGATGGTGCAGTAGGAATACTCGAGGCGCGCGTGGTGCGGCGCGCTGGGACGTAAGTCGGTGAGCGCGGGCTGCACGGGCGCTAGACGCGCCACGCACGCCGCCACCGCCACATCCGCCTCCTCATCGCTCGATATGCCCGCTAGCGGCTCATCGTCTGCGAATAGTAAAACCTCCATATATTATACACAGACGGAATGTGTTCACCTGGACATCAGACCGAAGAAATGAATATATAAATTTAAATAAATATTTCATCACCTCGAGTGGGGATCGAACCCACAACCAGTCGATTTTATAGTCACACTTTGTGCCCCTGGCCACCTGCCATGACTGGCTTCATAATAACTAAAATAACTTATTACCACAAAGTGGGCATTGAATGCAGAATTGTATGACACAATGGCAATATGGACCTCAAGATATAGGGAAATGAACTAAGCGTAAATTTAGCTATTCGAATAAAAAAAATCATATCAACTCAATGTTTTTAATTTCAAAAATTTAATAACACATGAAATTAATTTATTACTTTTTATTTATTTTTTTATAATTTATTACTTTTTTAAATATAGGTGATCATTTTTTATATGTACTGTATATATTACCAAACAAATCATTTTGTCCCTCATCCTGAGGAATAGGTTCCACTTCAGCATTCACATCAAATGCAAGAGCTTGTTGGGATAAGTTTAACCTATTCTCTTCAACCCAGTTTGTTGTCCGATTATCACTGAAACATAAACATTGTTTTTTATGCTTTACTCTATATCCCGCATAAAGCAGGTTAGGCAGAGGGAAACTAGTATTAAAACACTCTGACCTACACGTCTCGCGCACGGGTTATCAGAGGGAGGAAATAAAAATAATTCACGCCACTAAATGGGACTCAAGACTGCTACCGGTCCCTTTGCAGTTACATACGCCGTTGTGGCGCCGCTGCGCCACAACGGCGTCGTAATAACAATAACATTTTTCTTACAAACAAAATTGCTTCAATATTTTTAATATTAAATTATTATGTGAGATTCAAAAGAAATTGCGTATTTTACGTGCAAAACAATTTTAAATTTAACATATTTATAAATAAACAAAATTAAAAGGGTACAAATAATGTTTTGTGACCAATCCAGAGAATGTATATCTTGATTATCTATAACAGCAATTGTATGTATCAACAGCTTCCTATAAGGGTCATTACATAAACATTTTTAGATGCTTTCAAATATTTTTCTAACTAGCATCATATATCACTCAATAAAATTTGTTAAAGTTAACTTTTTAAAGTTATCGACACTATTAAAAATACTCACGAATCTTCTGTTTCAGGATTCCAGTTGCTTATAGAGAAGCCAGTGAACGGTTCGCAAATATGATCGGTATCAATGAAAGCAGGCAGTAATTTTACAGCTATTGTTATGTTGTGTTTTAGCGCTAACTCTACTGAAGCATTCTCATTGATACATTCGAGGAATTGATCATCAGTTCTGAAAATTAAAACATAAAAAAATCTGTATAGTGTTTTAATTTAAATTATATATATATATATATTATGTGTATTTTTTTACAAAGCAATAATGTCAACATAATGTGATTATTTCCTTTTTTTTTATATATAATCACTTACACATTTCTCCCCATTTCAGAAAGATTATAAATCGTATGATAAAGAATACTACATTTATTCCAATAAGACAGAAAAATATAATTTAATATAATGTAAATATTGTCCTTTGTGTGTGTACTATTAAGACACCCCCTTTCCCCCGAATTCTTAAGGCATTGCGGTTTGAGTGGCAGAATTCAACATCGCGCTATGACTAATAATTAGAAAGTAGCGGACGCGCGCAGCTTCATGGGTGAATTCTATAAATCATGAAACACGTGTCGAATAAAAAATTTTTAAGAGTCTAAATTTCAAATATTATACAAATCGGTGCTGATTAAAAGATTTTTCTATACAAACTTTCATCTCATATTTCACAACTTCAAGGTTAAGATTTTTCAAAATCCGTTATGAAAATAAACATCTGCCCCAAGTTAACGTTTCATCAGCGCTTACTTGAATATTTCATTCCCCCTAGTCAAATTGGGAATCAAACCACAACTGTAGCGCTTATAGCTACGTGTGCCTCGTGCATGTCGTGCCATGATAGTCACATATAGTTATTTAATTATTTAAATTTTATATGTACTAACCTCAATATTAAAGATAAAGTTTCATCATGTATCGGCAAAGTTGCATTGAAGGCTCTGTTCGATGATGTCACATCTCCAGTTGTTGCTGCCAGCCTTTCAAAGAAAGGATCTGCAATAAAATATTTTTTTATTGATAAATTAAAAGTTAAATTCTTTAATGCTCATGGGAAATAAATAGCATTATTCAATAAAAAAACGCTACCAATTAAATCCAACACCTAATACCATACATTCCATTACCTAAAATCTTGTATAATAATAGGAAACCTCTCTTCTAAGTCCCCAAAGAATAAGAGTGTATAACAAAAGACTTTCTTCCAACAAAATTGAGAGAAAAGTGTCTTGATATTAAATTCTCTCTGCTTATCCTTCTATAAATGTGGAATAAAAAGTATATCTATCAAATATTCTTTTTATAAGGAAAACTTACCAATACAATCATTAGCATCAAAATCTCCATTGAGTATTTCAGGGTTAGCTGCAATAGCCCCTTTAGATTTTTTCTTCTTCTTTTTAGGGGCTGCTGTATCACCTTCCGTTGGTGCGTCGTCTGGACTGGCATTGTCATCGTCTTTCTTACCCCTTTTAGACTATATAAATTTATAAAACGAAATCTTATGATACATGTAATTCTTTTGGTTAGTAAAAACTCAAAATATTTTTTAGTTTCACATTGTATCCCACTCAAAGCAAGGTAGGCGAGGAGAACCTACGAACTTAGTGTTACGACTCAGAGCATCCACCCGATCCCCTTAGATGGCATAGGCGTTTCAAATCGACTATCGTTCGACATCGCGTAAAAGACAAGGTGGCGACCTGATGACGTTGTAATAGTAATGGCATAATAAAAAAAAACATTATTTATCGTGCTACTACAGCTCAACGATCCCAAATTTATATGTCCATCCTTTATTTTCCGAAAGTCCTAAGTCCTACCTTGATACAAGCACAGGCCCTTCTTTAGTATATGTGTCAAGGAAAAATCCAGACTCTGCAGCTGAGACTTCCATTAAAGACTGTGTCTGGTGTGTGGTGAGGTGCACACCCTTATACTCTAAAATTACTGAACAATAATCTACAAATAGTCCGTACAACAAATAATCCACTTCCTATGGATTATTTGATTCAGACCCTTTTAACACTGATATTTTGCTACTGATAAACTCAATAGAATTGTATTGGATACAAATATAGCTAATGAATTATTATATGTGCAATGAAGTCTTTCCCAAATAATGCACTGCTGGTGAAGTGTGTAGATCCATCTTTTCCTCTCCGTCGTCAATTCCTGTCTGACCAGTTTGTTGGTAAAATGTTACTGCCATCTTCCCATCCCATATGGTCTAAATTATCTGATTTAGCAGACCTTACCACTCTGGGCAGGCCACTACTTTATTTGGTCAATAGTTTCCTGGAATTTACCTCCCTTCTTTATACCTTGTCAAAACTTTCAAAGGAATGCTATATGAATAGATACCAACATTCAAAATTATATTACAATATAAATGTCCTCCTGAATCATCTGTGTTTACTGGAGGGCCTGTTGTTTTGTTAGAAGCAATCCAATACACAGACTTCCACTCTTTAAGTTGTATATTAGCTATAATGGGATATCCATTTCATAGTAAATTGAGGTCTCTAATTATTCTAAGCATTTGTGAAGAACTATACTCATGTTATTTAAAGGGCTTGGATATTACTTTGGCATGTATTCCAGGGCATTCTGGAGTAAGTAGGAATGAATCTGCAGACTCGTGCACAATATTAACCATCCAGTGCAACTCTCAGATTTTATTTAATTAATTTAGAGCACTTTTTAATTTTGCCCCAGGATCTGTTCTCTTGCATCAACTCATTTGGATGAGTCATAATCTGAATTCTGGGAATTGTCGAAGTCTCAGAAAAGCAAGTTTTATGCTGCTATTCAACCTAATATCCCAGGCGACCTTTGTTTTAGTCTCAAAGATTTACTGAATGGAGGATTATATCAACTACACCCACTTGCGCCTTGGACATACATGTACACCTATACTCCTAAGATCAAGGTCAGAAACCACTCACTATGTGAATGTGGCCTAGATAACGATTCCCCTCCTCATATCCTTTTCACATGCCCTAAGCGGACCCGTCCCATATATGATGTCCATCCTCATAAAGTTCCGGCCCCGCAATATTCAATGTTTGTATTTAATCCTCCATGTAAATTTTTATATAAATATTATATTTTAGATATAAAGATATTAGATTGTAAGCTAACACCTTTGTATTATATTTCTTACAACTAACCCTTGTGTATATAATATATGTGTAAATTTTAATTTTTTGTGTGTGCAGTGAAGGCAATTTTTTACTTAATCTTTTTTTAAATATGCATTCTCCTACTGTGTAACATTATCTCTTTTTTATTACAACCTCCTATGTGTGTTCTCCACACAAAATGGCATTGGTAAAGTGCACTGTGCTCAACTGGCACACTCGGAACACCATAATCAAAGAACCATACTATGCTAGAGTAGAAATCTATGTTTCAAGTTGCACACTTGTACCCTTGCATCACAACGGATCTCAAATTTTAGTCTTAAGCATTAAATTTCAATATATAAAGACTTTTTAGCTACAACCATTAACCTACATACAGCAGGGTAAACATAGGAAACTTAGTGTTAAAACATTCCATGTTCCACTAATTTTTAAGGTTATTATATGTTGACTGGTGGGACTCAATATTACACTTTCTCCACTAAAGTAATCTGATGAAAATAATTTAATTTATAATCATTCTCCCAAATGGATTAAACTCATAAATGTCACTTTCGGTCAGATAATATGCCACTGAATCACAACAGGCTGAATATATAAGTATTTTCAAAATACAGAAGAGACATTTAATTGCTGTTTGCCTTTTTATAGTGAAAATAGCTCTTTATTAACTACATTCATAATATACGAATAAAGAGAAAGATGTTGAAATTGTGTAATGCTTGTAAATATATGTATTTAATTTTAAAATATTACCTGAGCAGCTTTACTGAGTCCCCCAGCCATTTTAAGTACATCATAATGAATGCCATCCACTCTAAATGAGTAGATTCTGGCTGATGCATCTACTACTGTAGAAGCAGTTTGCAAATTGTCCATCCGAACATCATGTCTCCTTAACATAGACGTCATAAAGTCAATAAGTTGTAGATTCCATGCATTGTCTTTGTTGATTTTCTACAAAATAAAAAATACAGATTAATTTTTATTATTCATATGAATGGTCTGTCAAAAGAAATAAAGGATAACATACATTTTCTGTATAAAGTTTTAAGCACCCTTGAAAATGTTCTTTCTGAGGAGAAGACGGCATAGTATCTCTGCCTCTACGAGGAGAAGCTTGAGGGGTAGATGATGCTGCCACCCGATCAAAGGCCACCAGCAATGATCGCTCCGCGTCATCGTCATTACGTTCCTTAAATAATGAAGTTAATGCAAGAAATCACTAGATATTCACCATAAAAATACGCTAGTTTCATATAGTTGCGATTTCGGAATGTTTCATTGAATTATATATTACATACATATTTACTACGATTACTAAAATACCTCGTCTTTTAATTTATTTGGTCGAATTTGAGGAATTAAACTTCGCTTTCGTATTGAAGAGTTGCTCCCGCCAATGCTTAATCTAGAAGTTAAGCTGGCGGGAGTTAATGTTATGGGACTTTCCAACATTATGTCACATATGTTAATCAAACTTTAGATACAAAGTTATAATATGGAACAAAATAAATAATATCTTTGCTACTATGAACTTATCAGTTAAAACTTCCAGCGTTCGTTGTGTATATAAAATCAAAACTCAACGGACACAGTGGACACAGTACACTTACAGATAACAAATGTAAAAACAAGTATGTCAAAAAAGTTATCACAGACAATAATTAAATTAATGGTCTATGAATGAACATGTTATACCGCGCACGAAACATTGCCGAGTTTCCGCAATTACCAACATGTAAACAACCCGTTTATCGTGACTTGTGATGGCTTACAAGAGCTTGTCACCAATTGACGCATTTTCAATATCACTAATGAGTTCGCTCCAAACAAGCGCTGCGCAATATTTTAATAATTCATTGGTTTATTTTACTAAAAGCCAAGTATTAAAAAATGTACATTTTTACAGACAATAAATGAGCTAGATTATTCTAAATGAATTATTTCACGGTTAATTCAGAATAAATAATAGGTTAAAGCTGTGTTAAATACGTAAATAAATTTATATAATTTATTTCGATGTTCAAATTATATACATTTCATGTTAAATATATAAATACAATATTTTCAAAATATTACTTCTTTTATACTTTTTTTAACTAATATCAGTGACATTGATTGATTTTATACCGAAATTTTAGCTTCTTTTGATTTTTTTTTGTAATATATAAATACGTCAATCCCAATGCAAGAGTCAATGCAAATGCTGAAATAACTTCGTCATCCACGTTTATCTTGCTTGAAACATACCAAGTATATAACCAAGAAACTTGAAGCCATCTTAGTGGTACTATATTTTTTTTAGTTTAAAAACACATTATAATGCCACAAGCCTTATTTTCCTTATGATATCTCTTCAAAATAAAAAAAATGGGTTATATTATTTTAAGAAAAACCTCACTTTGTCCTCATTTAATTGCAATAATGTGATGAATCTCCATTGTAACAAACTTCTTTTTATTTTATTGGAAATTTTTAATTAATTAATTAATAATTATCAATTTACCGTAAAACTTTTATTTAACAACATTTTATTTTAACAGTTTAGTTTTATATATTTAAACCATAGTAAATATTTTAAGCTCAAAGACAAATAGGTTTATAAAGTATTGTATAATCTATTTCCTCAGCTGTTTGTAAACGCCCCGCTTGTTGCCAACTTCCCGTCAGTCATTTTAATCGGTGGCTGCTGGTTTACGGTCAACTATATCGTTAAAAATCTTAGTCATCGGCAGTTAATTTCTAAAGTGACACTATGAGTTCTGGAATGCCTGAATTGGGCTCCAAGATAAGCCTAATATCTAAAGCAGATATTCGCTATGAAGGCCGACTCTTCACCGTCGATCCTCAGGAATGTACCATCGCTTTAGCTGGCGGTAAGTTGACAAATGGATGCTGTTATCTTCTTATTGAATATAATATTTTTTTATTGCTGTTATCTTCTTATTGAATATAATATTTTTTAGATAATTATTGAAATCAATTATCGTCTATAACTAATATATTGTACAGTATTTCTTAAATTCTAAAAAAAGTTGTCCGCTTTCCCTCCTAATTATGGCATACTATTATATGTTTGTACATTTAAAAGTCCAATGTATATTTTTAAACTTATTTAGTATTCACAAAAGTAGAATAATTGAAAATATTCGTCGTTTACCGAACCTTTTTTTACTCTACCCTCAATTTTTATATAAAAAGTACAATGGTGACCGCCGATTCACATTGATGACGTTGATAATGATTTATTCTTGTAAACAATAAAGCCGCTGTTGCAAAAGTGTCCTATAATATTCGGGCACAATTATTTTGTAAAGCGCAAATCCCTCTGATTGTTTACATTCATTTTTGTTGTATTATACGTTTGTTATTCATTACCGTCAACATCTGGCGGGCATTGACACAAAAGGTGTTTTCTAATAAGCAACATTGTATTTAGTAGTATTAGTTTAGTAGTATTTACCTAAATATATTGGAATATAAATAATCAGCTTCATGCTGTTTCCCACACACAGTAGGGTACGCAGAGGGAACCTAGTGTTAAGACACTCCGTTCCCCACATTGCGGATTTTTGCAGCCATTGCGTGTTGAGTGGCGGAATTCAACGCCGCTCTTTGTCTCGACACCAAAGCAAAGAAATGAAAATATAAATATTTCACTTCCTGTTATGAATCCATAACTATCGCGTTACATTCCCACATTGTGCCTCTGCGTGACGAAGGCCTCTAATTTTGTACTAAATTATTGCCAAAATCCTTAATTAAATATTTTTTTCAGTGCGATCATTTGGTACTGAGGATCGTGAGACTCAGTATCCAGTGGCACCCCAGAATCAAGTGTATGACTACATCTTGTTCAGAGGTTCTGACATCAAGGATATAAGAGTGTTGAACAATGTGCCCTCATTACCAAATGATCCGGCTATTGTGCAGATGTCTGTTCCACCAACACTGGGCACTGGTGGTCAGGCGCAGTATACAGGACAGTACAACCACCCAGTTGTGGGTACCCATTCACAGTACCCCCAATATCATCCGATGGGTGGTTTTCCAGGAAATGTCCACCCTCAGCAGAATAAAACTAGTGAGTTATCTCCACAAACTTCTGTGGATATGGTGCAGACACAACCTCAGCCTGTGACAGCACCTATAGGATCTGGGGTGCTTCACAACAACCAAGTGAAAGACCAAGGTTCCAGTTTAAACAGTTCATCTTTGGCTTTGTATATGCTCTGCTTGCGATTTTCGTTGCACTATCTGCTTTGGCATCTTAGTATGTAAATATATGTACTAAAATATTTATACATAACATAGTGATTTTTATTTTAAAAGTTATAAACAATTAGATCCATCTTTTTGATTCTAGATTTTTTTTTAGGAATTTAATTGGAGAATTTAAATTTAATATCATCAAAACTAACATATTTTCAATGTAAATAATAATTATCCAATAAAAGGTAACAATTGAGTCTAATTTACCTTACTAACCTATAAAATTTAACCAAAAAATCGCAATCTGCATATTGCCTTGGTCTGTTACTTGAGAACAGATTAAAAAGAATTGTTTTGCTTTATTTTTAATTATTATTATATATATAGATATCAATAAATATATTTAGAGAAATATAAATATATTAAGATCTATATATATACTTAAAGGCCGTCGTGGCGTAGTGGTCAAGGGTGCCGCCCGTAAAGGCGACGGTTGTGAGTTCGATTCGCACTCGAAGAAGTGAAATATTTCTTTATATTTCATTTATATTTCCGTTTTTCTTCGCTCTGGTGTCGGGGCAAAGCGCGGCATTGAGTTCTGCCAATCAACACGCTATGTCTGCAGAATTCGGCAAAAAGTGAGGAACAGAGTGTCTTAACACCGAAGTTCCCTTGCCTATCCTGCTGTGTACGGTATATAGTGTAAAGCTGAAAAAAAATATATAAATGCTGATGTTCCGACTGACTGATGTAAGATACACACACTGCTGTAACCGCTGATGGTAGAAACGTGAAATTTGGACAGATGTTTATTTTTGTAATGTGGACTACCCCGCTAAGAAGGGATTTTAAAAATTTTAACCCTAAAGAGATGAAACAGGGGAAGTTTGTATATAAAAAAATTAAATCAGCACCAATTTTTATAAAATTTTAAATTCTCTCTTGAGACTATAAAATATTTCATTGCACACGCGTTGAAACACGGTTTTTTAGAATTCACCTCCTAAATTGAAAATAATTTAATAAATATATTTATTAAATATAGTTCAAGAAGGCGAAGCTGCCCAGGTCAGCTAGTAATTTATATTTGCTTAAATTTCACATTCAGTTTTACTGTAAACAACCACTCCTATATCATTAGTCACTATATACTTTTTCCTATCTATTTCTATTTTTAATTTCCTTTAAGACTTCGTATTTTTGAATATGCATAGAAACATATTTTTCACTTAGCTGTAGTTCATATTTCAATAGCTTTATTATCTCTGTAGATTATTTGACAAAATCATGATCTACTTCCATATTTCTATATCATTATGCTTATATGTGGCTTATGTGGCTATAATATATTATTGTAAGAAAAAAAATAAAACAAAAAAATTAAAATTAATTTCCAGGTTCTGTGCTCGATCTTATTGGAGGAGGACCACAACAAAGTGCTTCAAGGTCTGGTACTCCGGCAGCTGTAGGCAATAGGAAAAGCCCCACTGCTGATCAAGGCACTCAGGTAAAGAATATACAACTTTATTTTCTTCAACAAGGGCACGTCAAAATTATATATAAGTTGGTGAAAGCTAAAGTAGTGTCTATTAGATATTTAATAAGATTTAAGATTTTTCCAATGTATAACATAAAAGTTCCACATATAGTTGAATGTCATTGTATTTTATGGAAGAGTGTTCTTCTATGAGTTTTAAGGAAAGCAAAGTATCACAATTTTGTAATGTGCTTCTAAATAAACATAGTATACAATATTATCTTATTATATAATATTGTAGACAAAATAATTTATATATATTAATATTATATAAGTTATTGATTTTCTATCTTTATATGCCACAAATAAATCAAATAAGATTGTGATAGAAGTTCACTAAATATATAGTAATCAAATTTTAGAAAAAATATTGAAAAACTATAAGTTACTAATTCAATAATGACAACTACATAAGATACACTTCACAAAAATTTGTATATATTGGATCTGTGCTGTTGTTGAAAAATTATTATATATTTGGAATATTTTTGAAAAATACACTGACACACACACACACACATATAATATCTTAAATGTGTCACCATACTTATTGTCATCATTAACTTCTGTTACTTCTATGGGCTGAAATCCTGGTATATTTATGTAAGGAATATTGAAATATATTACAAAATTGAAATTTGTAAACTAGTAGTATGTTTAAAATAAAAACAAACGGTTTCTCCAACTTTTTATGTATTTTAATGAACACATGTGATCTGTAGTAAATATTTTTTAAGAAAACATAGTGTAAGACATGTTTCCTCTTTCACGACAAACTATTTTGTTATCTATTTTTAGAGATAGCACACCAATCATTGTACACTAAAAATGTTTGATTGTTTACAATATAATATGATTATTGATTTGTACTACAGCATTTATATATTTATATTTCTTCACAGGCTGGTCCTGCAGGTAATTCCAGGCGTACAAGCACAGGTGGTACTCCAAAAACGGGTGCAGGAAGTACAGGTATGTTGTATAGTAACTTTTGGGCTTGTGTTATTACTACTATGATTTAATTACTACAAAGTAATAAAAAAATTTAAAACTTGTATAATTTGATTTGATTTAATTTTTTTAAAATATCTATTCTAACTTTTGTTTTAAAAAAAGAGGCAATTAGTGTGAGCTTGTGACTTTTGAGAAGTAATGTAATGTCATTGTTTTTTGAATAGTATTGATGATTGTTTCAGGAATAAAATATTTAAACTATTGTGTAGAGTATTTGATACCATTTTCTGCAGTGGATGTAACTATTGACAGGAAATGAATGGATTCGGATTTCCACTGAGTTTTTAATGTCGTTTTTTTATAATTCTGTTGCACAGTTATGTCAGTAATGTTTGTATACCATGTACATATTTTGTCTTCTTATCATCAGGTGCGGGCTCGGGGCCTCCTCGAGCGAGGCCGACTTCGCGCACTCGCCAGCGACAGCCAAGTGGGTCCCAGGGTCAACAGCCTGGTGAGCAGGAATGTAAGAAGCTTCGCTTCTTTTGTTTTGTTTTGATTTTTTTAATTGAATCTGTACTTTGGATATTTCTAAGTAGGGGAATAAAGTGAAAAATACTTTCAATTTACAGCCTCATTATTAAATATTGCATGTTGAGGGGCGAATCTAAATGCCGCGCTTTGTCTTATTACTGGAGATAGATGATGACTACTTTTTATGTTTTTATTATTATTTGCTTTTGTCTTTAATTTTTTTTTATTTTAGATACAGTTTCAACATATATATGCGTCATCTTTTAAAATGTATTTCAAAGATATCATTGAATGATATTGTTTTCCAATGGTATAATTAAAATGACAATTAACACTTAAATGACATTAACATTAATCATGTGACAATTGAGCACTTATCTGACTACATACAATGCTTGTATAATATTACATTTAACAATGACTGTTTGCTTTTTATGTTTCCTCAGTACTCAAAGTATAGTAAAATATTTTGTCCAAACACAACTGTACTTAGAAATTAAAAAAAAATTGTGATTCTATATATTATCTCTTTATATCAAGCATATTATTATATATTGCCTGCGGCTTCACTCACATGGAAATGTATAGAACTAAGAGTTGTGTGGGATGCTAAATTCTAGTGAGAGCAGTCACAAATTCTAGAAATACCAAATATTAATATTAGAATAAATTCGGGAGTAATTTTTTTACATATATATAATCGCACATTTTGAACATTAAAGTTGATCAATATGTTATGCAAATTTGAAGACCATTTAGTATTTTCGGTACATTTATGGCAATAACACTTTTACTACTTTTACTACACTATTATGGTGTATATGTTATATACAGTTTACGTTGTATTTAATATTTTCCGAACTTACAGCTCTACAACAGCACCCAATGCAGAATTACAACCGTGGTGGTTGGAGGGGCAGACCACGTGGTCGCGGCCGCGGTTTCATACCACGCAACAAGAACACCCTCAAGTTTGACAACGACTACGACTTTGAACAGGCCAACACGGAATTTGAGGAGCTAAGGAGTCAACTAGCTAAGACTAAGATATCTGATGGGGAGGTAAAGGCTGAGGTGAGAGTTGATTTGTGTTTATTATTTTTTAAAAAAAGGAATGTTGACAACGACCACGACTTTAATAAACAGGCCAACACGGCGTTTGAGGAGCTAAGAAGTCAGCTGGCCACCACTAACATATCTGATGGAGAGGTCAAAGTTCAGGTGAGAATTTATTTATGTTTATTATGCTATAAAAGAGATGTTTATTGATAATGAAAAGAATCGGTGAATAGAGCCTTAACACGACGTTCTTAAAAAGATGTTTTGAAAAAGAAAACTATATTGAAGAATATAAAGATTAGAAAGACATATCTGACATTTTTCGATAAACGAATGTATTTTTTTTGTATAATAGCTCTCAATAATTGTAACAACGCATGCAAGGATGGAACAAGTTGTTTAATTCTATTAAAACTATAAATACTACCAACATTTTTATAGTTAATAGATTATTTTTTCAAATTAATAATTGTCTACGTTTTCCACTTGAAGTACACTAAAGGGCGAAAAATATTAATTGAAATAATAAATTTACTACGGGATACCTTTATATGTAAAGTTTAAAGCTGTTCATTATGCCAGAATATAAAATAGTATATCTATAGAGGAATTACACACTATTAATTCTTCACAATAATATATATATATTTTAGATGTCCCTCTGTACTATGATTTCTAGGCTCCATTCTAGTTACTTTGTACATTTTATTTTCAAAATTAGTTTTGTGGCATAACAAATTTTGAAAATTGAAAATGACACATATTGTATACTGAACTACTTTTATAAAATTTGTCTCCTATAAAATTGTAGTACATCACATTGCTCTATTATCAATAATTTGCCTCACCTGTGCAGAGTCACTCGCTACAGTGAGTGCCACACACTACATTTTTTTAATTATTACTTGTCTTTCTTTAGCTTGATATTAATAATAACAAGTATTTTACACATATTGAAATTATCTTTAATAATATATCATTTAATGGAATATGAAGTATTACAAAGGTATGCAAAATATGGTTTGAATATTGTCTGCACTTTTGTTAAAATATAAAATTGTTAAAATTATAAAGTAGTTATATTGGCATAACTACAATACAGTAATATAGATAGTAATGAGAGATTAAAAGAGTGGGTCATAAAAGTATAATATTAGATTCTGTTACATTCACATGTTCATTTACAATAAAGCTGCTCAAAATGTGTTAAAAATACAAACTTATGTATTTTTTTAGGGAGAAGTTGACAAAAAAGATGACTCTGGTAATGAGACAGGTGCTGGAGAGGCTGAGTTAGAAGATGAAAGTGGGTTTACTGGATATGATAAGAAGAAGAGTTTCTTTGATAACATTTCTTGTGAGGCAGTCGAGAGGTTAGTATTTTTTTATAAATTTAAATCATTAACCCAAAACAAATACACCTTTATATAAACACAAACTTTATAAACATGTAATTGTGGAAAACTAAATGAATAGTTCTTGTATGTAAAGTGCATTGTTGTACTACATTGCATGAAATGAATAATTTTATTGTTTTAGGGATAAAAATTGCAATAGTCATCAGCACTTTTATGTGATTTAATTTATTTTACATGGCATCTTGTTCTTAACTGTTTCAAAATAAATACATTAAAATATTTGAGACATGATAACATACATGAAAAGTGTGTCACTGTACACTAGTCTAGTTGTGGTTTTTTATTTTGACAATCGACTAAATAATTTATATAAATTTTTATTTTCTATACTGGCAATGTGATGCCACTTATCACTCGGTTTATACTTTCTATCTGCAGCTTTACAACAATTATAATTTCAACATATTAGGTACTTAGTAAAATAAAAACTATAATGCAGATAAAATAGAAAAATACTATTCAAATTTAGAAAGTGAAAGTAATATCTGATTTACTAAACGTAGAATATTTAAAATAAAACTTTATATTCTACCCATGAACATGACTCTGTAAAATATTACAAAATACTACAATATTGCATTACTTAACATCCACAGATCAAAAGGCCGCAGCCAACGCACCGACTGGCGAACGGAACGCAAGCTCAACTCCGAGACATTCGGTGTGGCGTCCGCCCGGCGCGGCGCGTGGCGTCCCCGCGCCGCCTGGAGGTACCCCCACGGGCACCCCTCCCACCCGCACCCCCATGGACACCCGCACGGCCCGCACCCGCATAATATGCACCCGTAAGTGACTTGTGGAATATTTTTTTTAGTAATAGGCAGAAATCTATGCTTAGACTGCCGGAAATGCTATGCAATGTCATGTTCAGTGCTTATAAGTTTAAAATGAAATTTTCGTGGACGTGGAGTGTGGCGCTTATAACATAAAAGTTAAACAACAAAAATTACCATACAGCCAAATGCAATGCAAATCAAACAAGTGCTTTTATCTTAAGTTTAGAATGTCAGGTTGCAATCAACAGTAGATGTTGCTAGAAATGAAACTCGATGTGGTGTAGTTAAGCATTTGTTTCCTTTTTTTTTAAAATCATATTATTATTTGAATTACTTCTTAGAATTAGTATGTTAAACATTATTCTTATTGTATGTTTTGCAGCATGTCGTACTTCCCTAGCTGGAGGCCAATGCGAGGACGCGGGCGCCCCGCCCAGCGTCGCCCCGCCGCGCCCCCCGCCGTCACGCCGGCCGCCCCCGCGCCCGCACCGCAACCGGCTTCGGCTGCAGGTTGGTATTTTTTTCATTTATACAGTACGGTCGAAGAACTCAATGCCGCGCTTTGTTAATTTTATAATATTTTTATTTAATGATGGATTATGCATATATTTTAATTAATTTATTAACATATTTCAATTTCTGTTACAGCTAAGTAGGAGACGGTGAACATGCAGAGTATACTGAATCTTAATTTATTATCGCGAGGACTCACAAATGTAACGGAAAAGTGTATATCAATGATTGAAGTGTTTAATTATGTTATCTATAATGAAACGGATGGGATGTTATAGTACAGTGAAGGACATTGCCATGGTGTGAAAGTGTTGTATCCTATATATGGAAGGAGTTGTTGGTATTCCGTTGTCATCGTCCAACATGTTAGCGTAAACATGTATGTATGTATGGGTGAGACGTCAGTACTTTGATTATATTTTCCTATCTTCTCACCTTGCGCTATTGTGCCTATTAAGAGTTGTAATAGATTATGTGTGTTATTGTTTCCAACGTGTCGTTGCAGTTTTTTATGTCTGTAAGCAATGACATGTGCGGCAGTCCTACTAGTGTATAGTTTACGAGCTTATTGATAGTGAGCGAGTTGAGCGAGTCTCTCTGCTGGACAGGTGTTTGTGAATACAAACCACTCAAGGTTTTTGGCTCCTTTGTAAATCTTGTAAAGACTATGCGACTGTCATTTTTTTTTATTGTTAGTTCTAGAGTAATATGAAATGTGATAGTAGGACTGCTGGTCTGATCCTGTGGCAGACTCGGTTTGTAGTTTAATAGTAGGCGAAGATTAGTTAATATTGTATAAATATCCTGCCACACGGATAAAACCAGATTTGAGTGTTTATCACACAAATTTTTTTAGTGTATTCGAAAAGAGCTTTTTTACGTTTCACAATGTCTCATATTGCGATTTTACATTTAAAGTCGATTTGGCTAAAGTTCCGTCTGGTTGCAGATGTTTTCATAAATTTTTTGACAAATACAATATATATATATATATGTAAATCTGTAACTGACTCAAAAAAAGAAACTGTACCTGGTGATTGTATTATTACGGAAAATAAACATTTACTACAAATCTTCCAAATAGCTATTTGATTAATACACCTTTATTTTTTTTATATTCTTTTTATTGCAAAAAAAACTTAAGCCTGTGTACAGGTCGTACTCAGTGGCAGTTTTATATACCATTTAATATCAACATAGGTACAAAAGTATACAAAACATATAAAAGTTTCATAGTATAAATTAATGGGTCTCAAATTTCATTAAATACATGAAAATTAGGACTAATGGGTAAAATAAAAATTGATACTAACATTATTACACATAAATGCAAAAACACCGTCAAGCTACCTATACATAAGTATTGCAAGTTCACAACAAGAAGCGCCAATTTATATCTAAAAGATTGCAAGAGTAATAAATAATACCTTATTTAAATTTTGAGAGTTGCCATAAAACAAAATTATATCTTAATATTGCAAAAAATTATATCTTAATATTGCAAAAAATTCTAAGCACTCCAAAGAAGCTTACATATGTGAAATAACCTAAAATTAAATACAAAACACACCATGTCTCACAATCGTAACAAAGCAAATTGAACTATCAATACCAATATGCAATTATGACTATATTTCTTAATGATTAGAATTTTTAAATACATACAGTAGGGTCAACAAGTTGTGGCCACACTAAAGTTAGGGGTTCTTTACTTTTGCGCATTGTATAATTGGTAAGAAAATAATAATACTAAAACTTAATCTGTGCAGCAATAACAATTTTGTTTTTTTTCCTTAAAAAAAACAGCAATCTTCAGATCGGTTTAGACTCATTGGCCATACTGTACTCAAGTGAAAGATACATGAGCCTAGTTTACTTTACACTATATAAAACACTTTAAAAAATATAAATACAGCTCTTAACACTATTACTACAAGAAGAAAATATTTACACAACCACTTCTTATAATATAATGCATAGAGCTTATTGTCAATAATATAAGGATTTATATAAAATATCATTAAAAAAAGTGAAAATTGATTAAGATTTATAAAACCGTAACATCATTTTTCCTTACATTATTTATTATCATTAGTTACTATCAAGATTATTGACAATAAGCTCTATTTTTTATTTAATGCTATAAGCATAAGTACTTAGCTATTGAGCCTTACGAAAATTTTATTCATACAAGATTACAGATTAACATGTTAACGTTCTACATTTAAAATTTTCATATAGTTGGTTAATTTATATAATTAAGGTTATTTATTTTGGCAAAAACCAAGTCTATCGAGAATTTAAAATGATTAATATATTTTGTGGATATGTAACCAATTTCTATTCAATTTTTATCCACCGGCCCAAGAAAGTTCAAATATTTTTTAACTATCAAAGAACAGAAGCTAGTTAATCTGTCTTTCTTACTCAAGATACTAATGTGTCATTTGAGATTTATTAATAATATAAAATAAATACTAATAACAAGCTTCACTTTAGTAGTATGACAAAAATCTTGATATATTTCTGGATATATAAAAATTGAATGTCATTCTTTTTTCATATAACTCACACAATAAACAAACATGCTGGTCGATTTAATTAAAAATTTAGTAAATTAATGTGTATAAACGATTAATTTTAAGAAGGTGCATGTGGCACTGCATTAAAATTCAGATCAAAAATATATTATTATAAATGTGTGAAAATTAGCCACGCCATTCCCGGGCGGGTTGTCCGTTTTCCACTGTCCATACAGTTCCGCTTTGAGCTTTCATCAAAACTTCGATCAGTGTTCTCCCAACATGTTCAGGACTGGAACATAATTTACAAATTATATAATATGTTATTTTTATACCTGCGACAGATTATATATAGGTATATAGGTTCATTTCGAGGAAATGAAATATTTAATATTTACAGACTTTTAAGTTTCACTGCTTAACAATGGGAACAGACTAGATATTCAGGGTTCCGTCTGCCTCCCTGCTTTATGCGAGATACAGCAGGAAGCTAATGGAAAATCATTTCACAGTTCATAAATTTACAAACTACGTATAGTTTGTGTGGTCGACTGAAATTTTATTATTTTCTCTTAATTAATCGGTTTGTAGAATGTAGATGGCTTTTTTTCAACTTCATATTGCATTCCCCAAATAATTGAAGCTGGAATGGGACTTCTTAAATCACCAATCCCGATTTTGAAACATTTTATGACAGGTGGCGGAGCCAGGGCTATTCTTTGTTTTACTACAGCGGCGAGATGAAGATAGATTAATTATAAACATTTCCTCCCACTGAGCAATTTAGATAATAGGTAAAATAGTCACCTTTGCGCCTTGCTAGTAGCATTATCCCTTTGCCAAGCGGCTTCATACTCGGAAGACATCAGTTGTTTGCGTATTTCTTTTACAAGTCCCGTGTCAGTTAACCCCGGGCACAAGGCTATGCTCCTTACACCCGTTAGATTTACGTGGTATTGATCCTAAAATATAACTTATAACATTGAATAATTGTTTCACAACTTAAATAGATACTCTTATCTATTTTTAATGGCAAAAATAGGGCACCTAATCCAATCTATTTTTTTTCATCAACCAAAAAAAACTTTTAAATTTAAAAAAAAATATTCATATGAACCTGATAAAATTTCACGTAATGTACTTTGACAACAATTGCGTTATTAACTAACCGAATATCTTAAGAGTAGAGCTAAATCTCATAAAAATTAACTCTCAGTTTAAATTATAAACAAAATCTTACCCCATACGACCTAGTAAGACCGACAACAGCGTAATTAGTTGCAGTGTATATAGGGGTGGACACTTGAGGACGAGCGAACGCAGTGGATGCGGTGTTAACGATGGTGCCGCCCTGCCCGCCTCGGTCTTTGCCCATGAAGCGGTAGGCCAGCAGTGTTCCACGGATGACTCCATTCTGCATGATTGAATTTTATAGCTGATAATTCAGCACCACTTTAAGTGAACCTACATCATTAACAGCGTCACACGAAATACAGGAATAGATAAACATAGTGAAATAAAAAAAATCATATGTCTAAACTGTCATTCAGGAATTGTCTCACTACGCTGTGCGACGGTCTGAACCATCTGCAATCTATGTTTATGTAAATAAAATATAGAAAGTGTATTTATTAGGTTTGTACTTTATATTTACCAAATTAACGTCCACTTCTAACTCCCAAAACCTGTCGTTCATAACCCCAGCATTATTTATCACAATATCCAAACGGTTAAAAACCTTTATTGTCATCCCAAAAGCCTCTGTAATAATAACAAAAAAAAAATGTTTATAAAAAGAATAATTTCGAATTAGTGCTTTAAAACTAATTATTTATAATTAAGTTACTAATTTCCTTGAGTTGAATCCAAAAACACCTATACTTAGCCTAATAAGTCACTGTCCACGGTCCACAAGATTTATTTAACCAATATATATTAAATATAATATATAAAACTGGTTGGGTGGGTACACATAAACGGTGTGCGAATGAATCAACATTGATAACATTATAATATCTTCAGTAAAAGGATTCCGAGTATTTACAAAGTGCATATAAGTAATAAACTGATATATACCTTCATATTGTGGGTAGTCAGTGACGTCACACTGACAGAACAACACATTTTTCCTCCCATACTTCGCGCCGAGCTCGTCAGCTACTTGTTCTCCGATTTCAGAATCAATATCGCATAATGAGACCTGGTAAATTTCAGTAAACATGGTGTGATTTGAAAAAATGTGAAAATCTAATAAGAAAAAGTGAGGCCGGTTGTGACGCAGGAACACAAGCGTGCGATTGTAAGCAAGACGGGTTCGATCCCCAATCTAGAAAATGAAATATGTAAAGTTTTCATTTTCTCGATCTAGTAACGAGGCAACGCATTTATTTTCGCACGCCCTCAACACGCAATGCGTTCAGAATTCACAGAAATGTGGGGAAAGATTGTTTCAATGGGTACGAAGTATCGTCACTCTAGGTTCCAGGGTCTCTGCCTATACTGCTCCGTGCGGGATTCAGCGTAAACATAAAAAAGTGTGATAAATTATAATAAAATCAAATATTTTTATTAATTATTTTATTTTTATTTCCCTATGTTATCGAGATCCTAGATGAAGTCCCTATTTCTGTTCTTAGCTTAATTAACTATATAAATTTATCAAGCACGCCATGCCCATTTATTTTTAAAGATTTTGTACATTACGACTAATCAAAAGGAGTTGGATTTGAACCCACAACCGCGCTATTAATTATTATAAAATAAACATAATATTTAGATAACATGATCTTATCTTCGTCATTTTGCATTCTTATATTATACTTTAGTATAACATTTGCTTTAAACAACTAAAACTGTATAGTAGCTTAGTAGTCATTATACCTTTTAAATGGATAATATGCATAGTGAAGTAGGTCGCAAATTCAATTAGGATTTGTACAGAAGTATGTAATACAGATTCCCTAATGTAACACTAATATAATAAGTAAGTAATATACAATTAAATAAGTAAGTATTTATCTAAATAGATTTGTATTATTTCAACTTCACTCTGTATCCCATACACAGTAGGGTAGGCGGAGGGAATATAGTGTTAAGACACTCAATTCCTCATTTTTCGGTGAATTCTGATGGCGTTGCGTGTTGAGTGGCGAAACTCAACGTCAGGGTTAGTATTATTATGCATATATTTTATTTTGAATCTGTTCTTAATTCTTATATTTAGTATTTTTTTACAACTATTGCTTTTTGATGTAAATCTTGCAACTGATTATAAAGTTGGCTTGCACTATAAGATTTATAGGGCGTACAGACATACACCTACCCATTATACTATAAATATGGGTGAAACCCGTAATGCGCAGAATACGAGAAATTACAAAACCTCATAAAAAATAGGTAAACATAAGTAAATGAAAGGAATCAACGACCGAAGCGCCGCAAAAATCAATACAAATAATAGGTAAAGCCGGCAAGTAGACACTTGACATCTTTCCTTACATATTTAGGGATTGCGAATTAATTATACACGAATTTGTGGTGATACCAAAATCCTTTGGCGATTTTCCAAATGAGAAAAACCTTTTACCTTGAAATCGGGAATTAGTAATGTGATATGTTTTACGCATTGTTTAGACTCACCTTGGCTCCTTGCTTGAGTAGTTCCTCGCTGTAGGCGAGTCCGATGCCGGCCGCCGCGCCTGTTATCAAAGCTACCTTGCCTTTCAACTCCATTTCGATATAATATATTTGAGAGGACTGCGCCCGACTGCGGCAACCACTCGGCTCAATGTGGGTGTGCTTCGATCGCGGCGGGATCTCGGCCCGAAAGGGGAGGTGGGGGTGCCTCGTCCTCGTCCCGGCCCAAACCCCTCCCGTAGTAAATATACGCACGATTGCACGCCACTCTCGCTATCCTACGTCGATTCAGGCTCGTCACTCGTGTGGACGCTTCACGGGACACTTTGAACACCGCTATAAATAGCCCCGTACTACGCCACTCATATGTTTTGTGATATGAATGCCCGATCAATGCGCCTTGCAAGTTCAAAGGAAATAAAACTGCCAATTACTATTTTACTTTATTTGTCAATTTCTCTTTATATTCTTGATACAATAAATTTTTGTAAGTATAAAAAGCAATTTTACATTTTTAATAATTTTTCTAATGACTAGTGAAAATATCACAGATAGAGCGACACGGGTTCAACAACCAACGTATCGAATATAAACAAAAGTTTCATATTAAAAATGCGACAATTTCGATTTAACAGTCGCGCTCTGTACACAATCATACCAAAATAAAGTTTGTCATAAATCTTAAAACAATCATTGAAGACTAGTTAATTTAAAAACTTTCAAAATACGTATTCCAAAAATAAAATAATATACTTGTATTTTCTTTGATTTCTAATTACATAAAAAAACAAATAATTCTAAGAACTTGATTTAAGTTAACCATGATTTTTGTTATATAAAAAATTGATTAGACAAAATAATATGTACATTTAAAAATATATCACAGAAAATAAGTATTAATGGCCCCCTGTTTGAATAAAATGTCGCTGAAATAAAGAAGAAAAAAACTATATAAACCATTAACTATTATTATCTTGATATGATAGTTTCTATTCAATAGATAATATTCAATCAAAATTATGGATAAAATTTTGAATTTTATAAGGTTTGGCTGCCATAATTTAATATTTTTACACTTTACGAGTGATGAGCCTGATCTGCTCCAGCGGCTGGGACGGCTTTGGCTAAATAAGAAAAAGATCTTGCATTTGGAAGGCCGGCGATAACACATGCACTGAGCGCAGAACGGGTTAAGTTCATGGGAGCCGCGTCGTACCATTCTAACGTGTCACCGTCGTAGCACTCCACGTGGGGGATTGTTGTCGAACCTAAAATTTATTTTGATTTGTAATTATTAATTATATTATAACGATAACTGACGTAACGTAAACGTAAACGTGACGGTTGTGGCTTTATAAAATTATAAACTTAATATTTTTTTAAGTATTGCGAAGAAGCAAAACTTCAATAACTTTGTTCTTCTCTCTAGTAAAACTAACCATTGAATCCACCAATAACAAAAATCATATCGTCAAGCAACACTGTGGCAAAGTTACTTCTGGCGCTGAACATTTCAGTTACTTCCTGCCACTCGCCGCGCTGTGGACAGAACCGCTCCCCTAAAAATAGATGCCTATAAAGGGGACAATCCTTATTTCTTCGTCGAGTCATAGCTTTATGTAAACGACAAAGAATATATAGAGAGAATACCTATATAGAGAGATAATAAACTATACGATTTTATTTTTAATAAACTATTTCTTTTTAAAATAAATTATTTATCTTTTGTATCTTTACACCTCTTTTTTTAAAAAATACCTTTTTTTTGTATAAACGAATGACTACATTTATTTTAGAAAAAGCTGGCTTTCCAATGTTGGGAATGAAAGGATGTCTGGGTAAATCACAACTTCAGATAATACAAATTTCAGAAATACTAATAATTAACCAGTATTAAGACGACTGTAGCCATTGAATCCTCCCAAGGCATACAGCGACTCTCGATACGCAATCAAACTGACACCCGACCGTGGACTTATCATAGATCTGATAAAACTCCACTGTTTAGTGTCTGGATCAAAAATTTCAGCGGAACTTAACACTTCCTGGCCGTTAAAACCACCTACTATATAGATCTGAAAATAAGTTTTTTGTAAATACTTTTTTAATATTGATCAACCATTCTTTATTTACTACAAGTACAAACTTACAAATTTTAAAGTACTAGACTGTTAATAAAAAACCGAGCTTACGATCTTTCTGTCCGTAAACTAAACAATATATAACTAGATAAACATATAAATCCTCAGGGAGAGGTTAAATATACAACCATAAAATACATAGTAACCTTTCCCCCTAGAGAAGCTGCACTGGCGTCAGAGCGTTGCCTGTTCATGGGCGTTATCATCTCCCATTGATTTTTATCTGGATGATATCGTTCCACCGAAGACATTCGTGTGCGGCCATTGTAGCCACCCAGAGCGTATATTAAACCGTCTAGACAATATGTGAAAATTTATGTTATTGCTTATTTCTGAGGTCACTTATTTATTGTTAACTTTAATAATGTGTATGGAATGTAATGAGCTTATAATCTAAACAACGTGTAAATATAGAAAATAGTTCACTTTTCATAATTAAAATTTTAATATATACAATTATTTATATATATGTATTTCAATTCAGTTCTTAATTCCTGATTTGAAAAAATATAATTGTCTGCTTTAGTTTAAATTATAATGACAATATAAGATTTTTTTATTTCAAAAACTACAATATATACACAAAAAAATATTTAAGAAATCCCAAAAATCACAGTCACCCTACAACTAACGCTATGAGTCTGTAAATACGATCTACAAGTATACGCTAGCTACAAGTGCAACACAAACACAAACCGAGAACCACGACACTGACGTAGCACCTCGCCTGGTACATGCAGGCGCGCTCGTGCCACGCGTTGGTCACCGGATCATAGCACCGCACGGTGTTAAAGTGATCGCTGCCATCAAACCCGCCGATCATGTAGATCAAATTATTTAGAGTACACAGGCCGTGGTACGCGCGCGGCGACAAGTCCATGTGGATGGAAAGAAACCAGCGGTCCGCACTGTAAACAATGGCGGCTTTTAAATAAATTTGATGGTTTCGTTTTTTTTTTATTTTTAATTTACTTTCGAGAAAGAGGCACATGCTATTCTGGTGTAGTGAAATGTAATTTTATACGCCGTGCTTTTCGTGCCGGTCGAGGGTTCATAAAAAAATCCTATTTGCAAATATATTTTTCAGGGTGACGATAAAATATAAACTTCTATGTTTTATTGGAATTCAAATTATTTGTTATAATATACATATTATTGCGCTGTATTTTAAAATAAGTTTAATTTAGAGGCTAGTGGTGGAGCAGGGACACAAGCATCGTAACTGTAAACGCTTAAAGGTTGTGGGATTTCCACTTGAGGAAATTAAATATTTTATATTTTCATATCTTCGCTCTGGGGTCGGCGTTGAGTTCCGCCACTCAAAAGCAACGTAATGCCTTCAAAATTCGGAGAAAAGTGAGGAACGCAATGTCTTAACACTAGTCTCCCTCTGCCTGCCTGCTGATACATTGTGAAGATGAAAACAAAAAATTAATTTAACAAACTGGTGAAGAATACGACATATGTAAATATCATGAATTCATATAAATAATCGTTCCATTACTGCTTCAATAATTCATTTAAATTAAATAATTTTATAAATTTTACCGTGTGTCATAAGTTTCTACAAAACTGGTTGGGCACCCAGCACTCCAACCTCCTACAGCAAAGAGTATTTCATACGGTACTCGAGGCCTCGCTAGCGGATCATTCAGATCTGCTTCCATCTCGGGCCTCGAATCCAATACAGTTAAAAACATTACGGCAGGATATAAAGCCTCTTGACATTTCTATAAAGAAAAATATTAAGTAATTAAATTTTAAATTACATATCGAAAATAAGTTGTATGATCTTACTTCGTCTTCCATGACCGGCTGCCATTGCAAAATTTTCGATTTAAAATACTTATAGCTTATATGACCATAACGTATACAGGTTAATAACGATGGTATGTGAACTTTTCTATTTTGTAAGTCATGCTCTATCCAAATTTTTATCGCCTGAAATACTATTTCTTCATTTTTTACATTTAGTTCATCATCTTTCAAAATATCTTCCAGTTCTTGAAACGATAAAGATTTAAATTCATTGCACTCTTTTAATATTCTTGCAAAATTTTGTCTTATGTATAATTTTCCTTTGATTTCTAAATCACTACAAAAATAGCACCTAGCAAACTTAAATATGCCAAGACAATTATGTGGTCGAAGTTGCTGTAAGAGAAACTGGCAACATAACTGAATTACACCGACGATATCAAACTGATCAGCAAAAGGTAGTAGTTTTTCAACATTCTCAGCATTGACCATGCATGTTCCTGTATAAGCGTAGTCAAGAATTAATCCCATGTAATAAGATGGCACGTCGACGACAATTTCGGTTTCTTCTGATTTGTCTTTCTTAAGGGAGTTTATGAATATTGCTTTAAAATATGGACTAACTGCAGAAAGAATTGCTCGATGGACTTGGATAGCTTTTTTATCTCTGCAAATAATTGTGCCGTCACATAGCTGACCGTTTAATCTTAGCTCATTCCATATTGCTGGGAATTCTACTACCGAATAATTTTCAGGAAGACATACACATTTACGTTTTCTTGTGACAATTCTCTTTTTGGTCAAACGAGATTTAACAGATGCAGGCGTACGAATAGAATTTTTGCTTTTTGATAATTTTCGATGTTTCGTATTAAATTCCATCCCTTTAGAAAAAACGGTGGTCGAAACTTGTTATCTGTCGCGACGACAGATTTTAAAGACAGTCGTTCCATTTGTTTAATATTTAAAAGCGTAATTCGAATAAAATATACAACTAGCCAGTAAGCAATATTGTCTATGATTTAAAAAAATGGTGGTTCCTGATAAGTGGTAACACCAAGTCGCTGTCATATATTGTTATTGTCTATAGACCCTCTTTTTCTTCCGGTTGTCAATATGGTGAGTTTCGTTCGGTGGAAAAATAAAAATAATCCATAAAAATCTTAGTGATATTAATGTGATGTGAAAAATTAAAGTGGTTTTAAGTTAAACCAGTGAAGTTAAAATGTGTTGCAATATTTATTTCAGGGTGTCGACATCAACCATAAACACGACAGGAAAGTTAGGCGTACCGAAGTCAAATCTCAGGATGTGTACCTGAGATTGCTCGTCAAAGTAAGTATATCCAAAACTTAACCCACTAAACCATTATAAAACCATTTATATTTCGCAAAAGACTATTGTCAGGTTGTAATTCTAACCTATTTCATTGTTGACAGTTGTACAGATACTTGGCCAGACGTACAAATGCCAAGTTCAACCAGATTATCCTTCGCCGTCTTTTTATGAGCCGTATTAACCGGGCACCTATCTCCCTGTCTCGGTTGGCTAGACACATGAAGAAGCCCACTCGTGAGGGTCTGATCGCAGTAGTGGTCGGCACTATCACCAACGATGTGAGGCTGTACAAGGTTCCCAAACTATCTGTTGCCGCTCTTCATGTTACAGAGAAAGCACGCGCCCGTATTTTGGCTGCTGGAGGTAAGATTAGACTTAATAATAAAACCTAGATAGGTTATGTGGCATGGACTATGAAATCATTGATTGTTGTGTGTTTAATACCATAAGTAATATCTAAATCAGGGGTGAATAAGTTGATATGTCTTTTTGCATTTACAATTTTTGTATTAACAATAAACTCTTTAGTAAAACAAAAACTCAAATTTCTTTTGTGCAATTATATAGATCTGATGATGTATTTAGTATTTTGTTTACTCTATAAATACGCAATCATACTGGTAATTTTAATTTAAAAAATCATATAATTAATTTATTCATACTTAGTAGAGAGATATGCATAAAGCAAATAAGTTAAAAGTATAATACTTTTTTAACTACTAATATTCATAGTGTGGTTATTTCAAGGCACTTCTTAAATCAAATGCCGTTTATATTTAAGTTTTCACAATGACAGACTATCATTTGCATATATGTTGTTTAGGGAGATGAATATTTTTTTTGCACAATTGACCGTTGGAATTAACTTAATTATTTTATTTAACATTAAAGAAAATGCATAATTATATTTATAAAATTATCTCGCATGCAATTGTTTGACTCAAAATAAACATGAGGTCATTTTGGCTACATTTGGCTCACCTCTAGTTTAGTGATATCATTAAATCAGTTAATTAATCAATATTAACAATATCCAAAACTGAAAAAAAATTGATATAAAAGTCTGACACATGTTAAGACACTAGATTTCTAAAATAAATAAAGATCCAAATAACAAAATATTTAACATTATAGTATGGTTTTATATCCTTTCAATGTACTATAATCTCCAATCCCATAATTTGAACACAAATCCTATGTCAAGTTTTGGTTTTCACAGCATGATTGATATTGTCACTGCAACATTACAACAGTGAGATCTTGTTTTATACATTTGAATCTATTTATATTATTATTGAAGTGTACTAATAATCATTGTGCTATATGCCTAATAATGTGTGAAGTTAAAAAGACAAATTTAAACAAAAATGTTATTTTCAGGTGAAATCCTAACTTTCGATCAGCTTGCCCTTCGCGCTCCCACTGGCCGCAAGACAGTTCTCGTCCAAGGCCGCAGGAACGCGCGTGAAGCGGTACGCCACTTTGGGCCCGCTCCAGGCGCCCCGCGCTCGCACACGAAACCCTACGTGCGTTCTAAGGGTCATGAGCGCTCTAGACCAAGCCGTAGGTCTAACGTGTAATCTTTAATATAAGGAATACTATCTATTTCGTGTTTTCTTTTAATTTCCCTGATTACTTAATTAACAGATGTTGCAGTATACTATTCACTCTTTACAGCGAATATAATAACAATACTTTTTTAAATATTTTTAAAATTGAATTTACAGAGATTTGCTTAATATATCGTGCTATATTATAGTACCTGCAACATTTTCATGTATACTTTGAAAGCACTGCACATAATGACAATATTTTTATTGAAATATAAACTTAACATAAAATAGAGATAGGAATAGAAATTTTGGTCTTATTGCTTTGCCCTCGTGGTGAAAAGCAAATAACGGAGTTAGGTAGGCTTAAATGTTAACTCTAACAGACCACATATACAGAAACGGATACTGTGATATACATAGCATTATTCGATAAATCTATACTTATAATAAACATGAAAATATAAGAAAAATGATATTTGTGTTCTTAAAAACAAAAGCACCAAAACGTACGTAAAGTACGTCAACGCTAATCTCTAACGATCGATTTAATTGCAATTTACTATTTTATTTTTGTCCTAATATTTAGGATTTGTTTTTTTTATCGGTTTATAAAATTAAAAAGTATACTTATATACGAAAGTAATGTATAGATAAGGCGATAAATATTTAAAAAGTATGTGCAAATATTAACATTATTTATTAACAAAATAAACAATAATAATCTAATGTAACATCACATAACATTTAATCACAGATTTGTGACCAGTAATTGACTAAAGGCTGGTCTTGTTGAGTTACACCAAGTACTTGTTTTAATTTATTGATTGCATCTGACTTTCCCGACGATTGTTCAGCCATTTTGATTGTTTTTACAATACTGAAAAAAACACTAAATTATATATTAACAATTTGGCTAGTCGAAGTACACGTGTCGGTTGTACGCTAGATTCTACTCCAGGGAATTATTTTTTCATATCCTCGTTCTGGTAAGAAAATAAAGTTCAGCGTTAAGTTCCGCCAGTTTACATGTAACATTTTGAATATTGGTTGGTGCGTGGGAAACGGATAATAAGTCTTAAGTAAATGGATACCCTTTGCCAACCATGCTAAAAAAAAGTACTAGAAATTATGGAACAGTTATATTTCATTTCTATCTCGAAATAATTGTTTTTTAAAGTATTGTCATGTTTTTTGATAAATATTTTTTATTCTCGCCCCTGCGCCACGACGGGCTACATATTAATTATAATTTTTTATCTCTACCTTGTTAGCAAATATTATAAATTAATTTAAATCAAGTATATCAACAAGTTCAGTATGAGGTGAACCTGGTAATTATGTGAAAAAAAAAATGTATTTGCTACAAATGATAATTGAGGCCGTCGTGGCACAGTGGCACAAGGGTGCCGCCCGCAAACGCGACGGTTGTGGATTCGATTCCCACTCGAAGAAGTGAAATATTTATTTACGTTTCTATTTCTATTTTTCTTCGGTCTGAGTGCCGAGGCAAAGCGCGGCCTTGAGTTCTGCCACTCAACACGCAATGCCTCCATGATTCGGCAGAAAGTGGGGAATAGAGTGTCTTAACATGAAGTTCCCTCTGCCTATCCTGCTGTGTGAGAGATACAACTTGAAGCTGAAAAAAAAAAAATGATAATATTTCTTACCCAATCCACTCTAACTGTAAAGTTTTTAAATGTTGAAATAACACTACTTCATTGAATTTTGTATTTTTTATTGCATTTTCTATCTTACTCATGAGTGTAGGGCCTGTAAAAATTTTTCGAAATAGTAAACAACACAAACTAAGATGTCACTACATTTATATGAAAAATAACAAATGGTTAGTTATTAAATAAATAGTTTAAATGTTTAATAATAAGGCTGGTCAGGAGTTGAGGCCAGTAAAGGCGCAGGAGCACAGTGTGACTATAAAGCCGCAGTTAGAAGGGCAGTTAGAAAGAACCTGATGTTAAGATATTCTGTTCCTCATTTGTATTGAGTGGCGGAACACAAAAACGTGCTTTGTTTTTTTACCCCAGCCAGGAAATGGAAATAACTCATTCCATCGAATAGGAATCAAACCCACAACCTTCGCGTGTTTTATTAATTCTAAGTAAATGTTGTTATTGTATGATGAATTTACAAGGATTTAAAAATATTGTTTTTAATATTATTGCGTATTTTCATAATATACAAAATAGACACAAGTACAATGATTACATTTTGAAATGAATTTCTTCATATTTTCTTACATTTCACAGGCACTGTTCCTTTCCATTTGCAATCAAAATTACAATTTTCAGTTTCTTCTAAAACACAGGCATTATCAAATAGTTTTACTTCAGTTTCTTCATCATGTATATGAATATTATTCAAATTTGTTTTTGGTAATAATATTGATAATGTGTTAATAATTTTAGAAGCATTAAGCTGCTTAGATTTTATTATAACCTAGAAAAAATGTTCACTGAATAGTAGACAATGCGGGCTATTAATGCCACATTAAAGGAAATTATTTTTTTCATTCTCCCTCATGGTGATCGAATTAACTTGCGTTTTAAGTCAAACACTATCAAAGTGTCTTATTTTTATCCGCTAATTCAATTAATACCTTACAGAAAACTTAAACTTAATTACTACATTTGTATTTTTTATTTTTCTGTCTACTTACATGAACTCCAGTTAAAGTGCAATACAATAATATTCTAAAGACAGCATTACTCAATAAACTTTCCAATTCCCTCAATGGCATATTTTCATTATTATTTCTAACTGAACATGTATTTTCTTCAAATATTGTGCCTTTTATGATTTGTGGATTAAATTTCATAAGTAATGCCTGACTTGTATATAAAGTTTCAGTGTATGTAATGGCACCTATTCTTAGCATCCATGTGAAATGAGAATGGAGCTTTTTATAAATATCTTCATCACCTGAAAATATGAACATTCAAATATGATTACTATGTGAAAGTATATAAAATGCAATGAAAGTTATTAGTAGTGTCAACACTTTGTCTTAGTGAGTTTGATCTTGGTTACAAACTATTTTGTTTTCATAGGTCTGTGAGGACTTTTGTGATTCATGATACTATATGGATGTTTTATCCTTGCTATGCATATGACAATATCTTTACTTAAAAAAAATCTACTTTTCTTTTCCAAAGAAGGAAGAACTTTTAAACATATTAATGGCCATTATATATTATTAGTCTATTTTGATTTATTTAAAAAAATACCTGTCAATTGTGTAAGAGATCTAGATTGTCCATAATCATTTCTACCAGTGTTGAGTCGCAAAGCTCTTTGTGAACATATACTTTGCTCATTCTCATATACCACATCAGCAAGTTCTTGTAGTTCTTTTGCTATTTTCTAAAATTTCAATATATATATATATATATATATATATATATAAATTACATAGCAAGACTTAGACTGCACCTCTTTAATATCAATTAATTAGAAAAATAATTAAATACAAATTCTAAATATTTTACTCTCCTTAATATGGAATAATTATTTTAAAAAAGATATAATACATGTTAATATTAAATTATTACTCAAATTGGTAATGGAATTTATTACCACTCTGATTATTATGAAATTATTTTCATTTCTATGTAGTGTTTCTTAAATGTGCGCACAGTGTTGAATAGAATGTTTGAATATTAATTTGAAGAAAAATGTTATACCATAATAAATTTATGACATATACCTGCATATGTTCTGAAAGCATTGGAGTTATGTTAAGCAGCATCATTTTATCTTTCATTAGAACAACTATAGAGAATAGTCTCTTAAGGCCTCTTGCCCTAGTATCTTGTAAATGGAACATTAGACTGAGAACATGACCTTGTGTGTCACTGAAGTACACTACACCACCTTCTTTATTCCAATTTACCTTAAAATTAATTAAGTTAAAACATTAAACCCAAATAAAATAAATCAGATTCATGCTGTATCCCACATACAATGTAAGGAACTTAGTGTTAAGGGACTCCATTTCTTTCCTCCGAGTTTTTCGATCAATTGCCTGTTAAGCAGCGGAACTGAACACCAGGCTTTTGCTTTGGTGCCAGAGTGAAGAAATGGATATATTAAAAAATAATAACTCATTCCCTCAAGTGGGGATTGAAGCAACAACCTTCGCCTTACAATCACAAGCTTGTGCCCCGGAGCCATGATGGCTTCTAAAAAGTGTTACAAAGCTACTGCACCACAGTTTGGAAGCATCTGATCTTGATTATTGTGTCTAGAGTCTGGCAAGAATGACAAACGGTGGTTTTAAGGTGATGCTTACTTTTAGAATGCACAAAACGCAAAGTAAATTTTACAAGAATGTTGTGGACAACATGGTGATCAAAACAACGCAACGTAGCTTTACTCAGCTCCACCCGCCGTGAATAGTAGGTGGCAGATCCTAGTAGTGGGGTATAGACACACTAGACTATTTCATTTCATTTAACTCACTTCACAGGTAATGCTACGTAATGCAGCTTGTCGTAAAAAAGAAGTAACATCAGCGCTAGGCACTGATTCTCTACTACAGAATATTGTGCCATCATCTTCTCTTGAAATTAACACTCTTTCAGGGCCGATAGAAGTGCAGCCACTGCATTGCACTGCACATTTTGATGCTTCTGTTGTATACCGTTCATCACCTGTTGTAAAAGTGCAGAATAAGGGACGCGGTCCATGAGCCTCACAAAAATGGCACAAACCCACGATAGCATTCATTTTTTGTTAAACTTGATAATTTAAGTTCAATATTCAAGAACATTAAGAGAGTTTTGCTGTTTTACGATATTAATATCAAATTTAATGATAAAAATATAGCCGTATTCAAAAGTATTACGTATTTATGTTATTAAAATAACAATAACATACGACAGGTAATAATAATTCGTCTACGTCAATGTCAAAACGATAACATCAACTGACTGCAAGGAACATTTACTAGACTGACTGTCATTACATTTTTTGATGCACAGATGATATAAAAATATTTGCTTTAATAATTTTGTCATATAACCATAGAGGATTTCACCATTTTTTAATCGAAACTTTATAGTACAAGTGTGCAATATTTTGTTTTGTTTTAGTAATATATTCTTTTTTATTATTCACGTGATGGTCAGTTTTTCAGTCTCATGTTCATTCTATCGTTACTAAACGTTAAACCTGAGATAACTAAATAACAACTTACAAAAAAAAGAATACAAAATTCACGATTTTCAATAACTCATTTATTGAACTGTACACGGATTCATAATAAAATTTTCATGGAACATCACTAGCACAGCTTATATTACGAACTACAACTGTGTCGCATTCATTGCATAAAGTTTATATAAGTTAACATTATATAATATATAATAAAACCTCGCATAGCCAGGTCTGGTAACCGCGTCAAGCGTGAACATGATCAGAAGGAAAAAAGAGTTACAAATAAATTATTTAATTACAAACAAATAACATGTAGTGTCACCTATTGAAAGAAAATTCTTCTAAATATGTATGCTTTACTACTATGCGTTTATTTCTTAGACACAGGTTTGTAGGCTAGTTTCCTAGACTTGAGTGAGGACCATTTGTGCCGTTTGTAGTAATATACAATGGCGGCGAGTGTGGAGAATATTCCTATGGCCTTGATGGTCATGAGGCGTCGGTCGTCTAGCTCGGGCTCAGAGCACCACCTCAAGAAAGTGGCCACGTCCTTGGCCAGTTGAGATGCTGTAGCGGGAGTACCGTCGCTATACTCTGCGGCCTGCAATTTTACAATCAATATATGTGTTAAATAAAATGTAAAAAAAAAAACAAATTATGATCATAAAACATCATATTAGGCATTGTATTTTCCTTGTGTATCACTAGTGTAAATATTTAGATGCAATATATGATTAGTGTATGACATTCAAGGTCAAGAATAATTAATATGACAATGGTCTATAATTTATTAGTAAAAGTAATAGACAAAAATTTATTAGCAAACTTGAGAGATAATAATTTCATAGGAGAATATATATTTTTTCGTTTTAAAAAAATATTTAAGCTGTTGTTTAAGCCACATTTGAGCTTAAGCTCTCTTTGTTACAAGAAGGGATTTAAGTTATTTATAACACAATTTTTTTCCATTGTAAACAAACACTTTTAATATAGAATTTTTGTTTTTAGCTTCACACTGTATCCTGCACATAATATTGAAAGCAGTGGCAACATAGCTTTGGTACCAGAAAAAAAAAAGATAATATGAACAAATTATAATTAAAATCAGTGAGAAC
>JBAIZZ010000100.1:73500-173221 GCA_037355905.1 Heliconius aoede | reverse complement strand
AAAATGGGGAACAACGACTAGAATAAAAGTATTAAATATATACAGAACCTGGAAACAAAAATTTGGACTCAGCTTGGACTTTCCAGTTGTAAAAAAAAAAAACTGGTAGCCATCAACATCCGCTGCCGACGCATACTAATGACGTTAATGAGATCTGCTCATTAAGTCAACACAGCCTCCTCGGTATACTAGCTTTTTATAATTCCCAGTTGATTTCTAGCGAAATAAAAATAATACAATATAATCGCTTTGTGTTCGATTATAATTATAAATCATAATTATTATGTATAAGTTATTTTTATTTCTCCGCTCTGGTATAAGAGATGAGGTGTTGAACCAAAAACCATCGATTTTACAACGAAACACTACTTATAAACCACAGATGAATAAATAATTACAAATAAATTATTAATTCTTAAAATACTGAAGGTTTTAGTAATTTTGAAAATGTTATTAGAGTGATTTCAGTAAATACCAGGGCATAAGAACGATATTATAAATACAGATTATAAGAACAGTTCCTTAAAATTTGTTTTTTTTTACATTATTATTATCGAAATTACATACCAATAGAGACCAGAGTATCTTGGAAAATTAAAATATTTATCAATTCATAATATTCTTTCCAGCTAGTCTACTCTTTATTAAGGCTCGACATTAAGCTCACTATCTTTGACGTTATATACATAATAATTAACTATACACTTTGCATAACTATTGTCGTCCATATAAAATAACATTTTAAAACATCATGCAAATTATAATTAGGCCTAATTTATGATATCCATTGTTATCTATCCTTATTAATATTTAAAGTGTGGATTACAAATAAGAATTAATAATTAATTTCGATTAATTATTATTATCATGTGGACATATGTAGGCATACCTACACGGAATGTAGCCAAGTTTAGAATTCAAGCAAGTCTATAGTTTATAGTGCGACGCCATGGTCATGTAGATTAGCTATATTTGAATAACGTTTTACGGTAGTTTATAACGACTAGTTTAACAACGTGGTGGCGCAGTGGTGAAAAGTATTCTGAGTGTGAACGTGAAGGTTGCGGGATTGATTCCGTTTCGGGAGAATGAATTATATATTTCTTCTCATCCCAACGCCACTCAAGAGGCAGTGTCTCGAATTCGAACGTAAAAAATGCGACGGAGTATGTATGGCAACAGTAAGCTCTCTCCGTTTATCTTGCTATAAGCGGGATGCAGCGTGAAGGTTATGTAAAAAAGTATTATAGTCACGTCATGCTCCAAGGTCCAAAGCTCCTTTGTTTAATCAAATCAGGAACATAGTGCTCTTTGAACCCACCACCACTGCACTTGAATGATGAAGATAAAAACAATATATATACAACAGAGAAATACTTTTGATTGATTACCGCCATATGAATTGTATCTTAATTGAAATAATTGTTTGACTCATACATCTACGAGATCAGTATTCAAGTTATATTAAAATAGATTCTTAAAAGTTTTGTAATGTTCTATTTAACTATTGTTGTCTCATTAAGTGATAAAGGGGTTTCTTTACAATGCCGTATTTAATTTATGGTGATGATGATGCATTTCAAAGTATTGGGGACTCACATTGAAGCACGTATTATATTGATAATTTGCTTATCTAACTGTTTACTTAACGATCAGAGAGAAATTAACGTGATATGTGGTAGAGATAGAAAAAAAAAGTTTATGCCAAATTGTATATTTATATAATTATTTTACTTATATATTTCTTGATTAAGAGTTAAATAATTAACTTTATATATATTTTTAAATAATATATCTATAGCAAAAGAAGATGACATGTTAAGAGAGTAAAAAAAAAAAAACAATACTACATATAATATTTTGTTTGCTAACGATACTCGAGTCAAAACTCAACAAGTCGACGTGAGTGTTGACCATTGGTACAATATATTTGCGTTCTCCTTGGCTACCGCATTCCGCTCGAAGCAAATATTGTAAGAGTCTTTGCCTTTCCACACAACCGGTTTTTTGCTGTCCGTACACGCTTGAGGGATAAACGAAATTATTATACACGGAGTCAATAATATAACTTACAGTTTAAAACAGTTGTAATGGTTTGAAAAAACTTTTAATTTTGTTTATGGAAATAATAAAATAAATTTGCAAACAAAAAAAAAACAACCTAAATCACCTGATGAATATTTAGAACAAGGCAAAGACCTTTCAATGCCAATTTCCATCGATTTCCGTGACCTACCTCAAGTTCGATACCCCATACCCCAAATATCTAATTACTGTAGGCGTAAAAGAGCACCCCTTATTGATTATAAGCGACCTTGGTGAAAAAAATTAAGTCAAACGCCGACCCAATTTGGCCGAGTTTCCCCCATTGCCAAGTTTACATTAAAAGGACCGAGCCACCCATTAAGATGGAAATAAAACGCGTAGTTGAGAAAAAAATGTTTGTAATGAGACAGTGGCTGGGGTGTTTAAGAAATGTTCCAGCGCTAATGGATTTTGATCGTTGTTCTGGAAAAGATATTATGTTTTCATACTCCAATGAGTTGTTCGATTTATTTTTGTTGATGAAAATATATTTGGTTATGACGTTATACTGGTCTTAATTAAAAGGAAAATGAAAGATGTTAAATTTATAACGTATATATTGTTTATCTGTAATTGTGTATAGTAAAATTTGTATTTAATAAGATATATAAGACATACACACATTATAATATATTGCTTCATCTTAAGTTATCAAAACTTCACGGTCGTAGTATAATTAATAAAAAAAGAATTAAAAAGGAGTTCAAATCAACGGTCGCGTGCCCTAGAGGCCAATGTCCTTTAGACAAGATCGCCCCCTCGCTGCTCCGTCTCACTCTAATTAAGCATTTAATCCGAGTGCTTGTCTCTTTTCGCCGGAGGGATGCTAATATCATGTTACTTAATATCCTGCTGGGTTATTTGTATAATCATTTTCCGAATACTCCAGCTCCTTTGTAATTTGTCGAGTATTTTTATACAAGTGAATTCTGACAGCCATTAATTGTCCAGCCGATGAAGGTAAATGCAGTAAATGCATCTGGATGCATCCAAACGTTACACTAATATATTTTTAATGCGTAAAATGATTTACGACAAACGGGCATCCGGCAGCATGAGTTAGCAATAAAAGTAAAGCATGTCGAAAAATATCGCTAAGTAGCACACGCCTCTTAATATTTTCTACGCGGGCGCACCCGACGCGCCGTATCGGAGAATTTCCATCTGAATATTTTCCTTTCTCATTGTCGTTATCTGAAAAATATGTTTTTCGTACAGTCCGGGGGCGGGGGGTGTGAACTGCCCCAGCTCTGAAGGGTCCGAACAGCCACCCGCCACCATGATGAGTTTTAAGACGTGCAGCACTTCCCATACAGCTCAGATTATTTGTATCTCAACAACATCGTACTGCTGCTACTAGACAAGTCTAAAGAAAAATAGTATTCATCATCAATGGACTTTGAGTTTTACACATATATGATAGAGTTTAATTTGCATCACCATGTGCAAAGGGTGGTGGGTGAACATGAGCAACGGAAGCCAGGGGTGGGAGGAGGGCGAAATGGACGGAAGAGAAGCGAAGGCAAATAACTTCGCCCTTTTATACACATGTACACGTACACGTACACGTACAGGTATATTACCGAGGGCGTAGAAAAATTCTGCGTTCTCGAGTTTCACAATGAAACGTTGAGTATTTTTATCATTTGTCGTCATAAAATCTGTCGTCTAAAAAGCCTTGTAGAAATGTTTTCGCGTACGCCGGTTATGTGGAATGGCGGGCGCGAGTCGCTTTGATGGATCATTACTATTTTTACTTGATACTTATGTGCTATTTAGATCGCTACCTCTTTATGATGTGACTGTTGTAAAGATTTATTGAATATTCTGGTGAACATACATTTTTTAAGGACGAGGTTTAATTAATTATAAATATGACAATACTCTAAACAAAGTTACCATTTATTATAGGTTAAAAAAACTCTCATTAATCAATTATGCACACGGATAAAACAATATAACAAAAAAACCACTGTACTTAAGTAAGAAATTTATCGCGTTTAAGCGGTCATAAAATAAAGAGGTTCGCATGTAACCGAGTAATTTGTTAAGAGTTTCGACTCAAACCAATTTGCCTTTGAGAAAAAAAAAACCTTTTATCATCAATAAATTTTTTACAAGTAAACAATTATCAGTGCAGGTAGCTGTATGAAATTGGAAATTAAATCCTTGCTTGATCGCGAAACTCCTTTGTGGTTAGCGGATTCTTTGCAAAGTTGGAAATCAAAGCACCAAATAGCGAGAGCTGGTGGCCTTTGAGAAGTTCCGTTATTATTTTCTCGAGAACCTCTTTTATATAAAAGAACGCTTCAGATGACGAGGGTGGTAAAGGGAAAAATATGACGGAGTTGTGCTATCGGCGTCCCTTACTTTTTTGTGTTTTAGAGCGGGAGGGGCGAGGGTTGCTCGAGTGGCTTTCAAGTGAAGAGGCTGTGCTGGTACTCGTTACGTCATGCCCGAGGCCTCGTGTGGGTGAAATTTCGACAAGTATTTTATGAAAAATGTAGGCACGTCTCACGACAATGCTCGAACGTCTTTGTAATGCAACTGTTTTAACGATAATTAGATGAAGGTTGCCATAGCTTGTTAGTTCAGCCCACGTGTTCCGAGAACTGCGGGTATTTGAGTCTCCAAATAACTAAGCGTGTCCATATTTCAAAGTTATTCAAATGGTTACTTTACATTGTTAGCTGTTCAAATTACTTTTAGTTTTCACTTATGGTATTATAGATAGTAGAGATAATACGAATTAGTTTCATTAATAGAAATATGTTTAGAGGAATTAAATGATTATAATATATTGTAGACAAATCTCACTTATATAATCTATATCATAAAGAGGTAAGATTTGTATTTTTGTATTGTTTTCACACAAATTCTTTCACCATTAGAAAGCTGCATCTTCATTTAGCTACATAGGCTATAGATGCAACGACATCTTCACTAAAATTATAAAGACAACATATTACATTTTTTGTTTCTTTGATTGAATTGAATAATAATTTTCCCTTTAGAAGTCTTAAGTGCAAGCAAAAGCAGGAACGTAATTCCGTGCACTTATTTAATAAATAATTTATATCAATAAAGTTATTTAATAAATTCTTATAAGCCTGTCTTGGCGCAGGAGCTCAAGCGAGCGACTGTAAATGCAAGAGGTTGTGGATTTCATTCCCATTCGAGGTAATGAAATATTTAATATTTTCATTTTAACCTTCACGCTGTATCCCGCACGCAGCAGGGTAGGCAGAGGGGATTCTAGTGTTAAGACAACTCCTTTCCCCTCTTTCTACCGAATTCTGGCGACATTGCGTGTTGAGTGACGGAGGTCGATACCAGAGCGAAAAAATGGAAATATAAACGTAAATTAATATTTCATTTCCTCGTGTGGGGATCGAACCCTCAGCGTTCACGTTACAGTCACACTCTTGTGCCGCTGCGCCATAACTACCTATATTGATCATTTTCATTGCTCTGGTAAAGGGCGCAAAGTGCGGCGATGAGTTCCACCACTCAACACGCAATATGTCCAGAATTCAGCGGAGAGTGTGGAGCGGAGTATTCCTTCTGCTTACACTGCTACATGCGGGATACAGAGAAAACTTGAAAAATAAACAATTGGAAAATCTCTTCTCTAAAAAATAATTTAGTATTATTTATAGTTATATTATATCTATATTAGATTTCAAGAGTACCATAATATATAATGTACATGTCTCTAAATATAAATAATCCACTAAGGCATGTAGATGTGAACAAAGAAAAAAATCAGTTTGACGTGTGGAAGCAATAACAGCAATAATAAACTCCGGAAGGACCGACATTTTCCTTAATAGAAATATAGTTTACTGGATGAGATTATATATGGATGAGGTGTATTTTTTGTTTTAGACTTATTTCATATTATTTTTAATTTACATATGTAGTATATGGGTTGGTAGAATACTTTTTATAATTTTTAATATTATCCAAATATTTACCATATTAGGCACAGAACAACATTTTTGAGACCGTCCATCTCCCAACCGTACCAGGTTAAATAAAATTATAAAATAGATCAGATTCACGCTGTATCCCGCACACAGCAGAGTAGTGTTAAGACTCTCCTTTCCCCACTTTCTATCAAATTTTACGAGGCTTGAGTCGAAAACGCTTTCTCCAGGGCGGAGTTAATGAAAATATTAATAAAAAATAACCCATTCCCTCAAGTGGGGACCGTCGCATTACAGTCACATCCTTGTCCTGTGCCACGACGGCCTCTAAAATAAAATTCTAAATCTTATTATCTTTTCACATCCAGATATTTATATAATCAATGATATCCGCTCAGAATATTATTCGCGCGTCTCCCTCATTACGAAGCAAATCATTACTTGGTGAAATCGTATGGAATCGTCGAGGGATTGTTTCTATGTTTAGTCGAAAAGTTATCTTATTATTATTTGATATAAGATTCAATATTCCTAAACAGATTAAAGTATTGTTATACTCCTTGATGTGTCATCCATGGTGTATGAAAAATATTATGGAATATTGGGAAATGTATCTGTTAAAGGTGCTCCTATACTTATATACTTCGTGCTAGCAAGTTCGCTTGCTTCGCTTCGTAATATCTCGTTTTTTCCTGGAATATCGAAAAGTCCTCCTTTACCGCTTCCCTACGCTCCTCCTTGAGGAGGACGTATGTACATGCCAAGTTCCAGCGTTCTTCGACGCAGTGTCTTCTATCTTTCTATCTTCTATCTTTTTCATATTCTATTTAGAGTATTTCACAGTATCATGTTTATAGGTAGAAATTTTATTACAATACTTCTAGTGCCTTAACCAATAGAAAAAAATATGGCGATTTTTCCTCACCCGCCCACACGTAACCCTAATGCGTACTCCCTTTCTCACATTCTTATAACACACATGAGGTTTCCCAAACTGTTGACTTACCTACATTTGTTTATAACCAATATAAACTGTATTACCAGAACAAAAGGTTTATTTTTACTTGAACTACTAAATTATGTTAGCTTATAAAAGTAAAATGGCGATAAGACACTGTGAGATTGGTTGACGAAAGATCACCTAGAGCTTTTTCGCGATTTTCGTAATGTAGTGTAAAGTTGTAAAAGTATTTTGGCTGCTTTTGAAATTTGTAATGTAGTAGGATATACAGGAATTTGAGTGTGAAGAGTTCAGACATTCAGTTCGGCATTCACTGGCCAATTTTCGAGACATTGCGTTTTGACCTCCGGTGGAAGTAAACTCCGCACTTTATATTGTCACCTAAGCGAGGAAACCAAAAATAATACCTTCCCTCGACTGGGAATAAAATTGAAATTATTGGAAACAATAATGAAAATAACAATAAAGCTTAATAATTTTATACCATTATAAGAATTATTAAATAATTTACATTTACTACTCAATTTACTAGTATCATTATAATATAATTACAGCCATAATAGGTAACTAGTAATTAATATATATAACAAGTCGTGAGTGATTTAACAGCTCAAGGTGACGAAGATAGTGAAGTGCCTTCTATTCAGTGTTGCCATGCTATTAGCCATTAGAAGGCAAACATCATAATAAAAAATAACTTACTTATAGATAAGAAAATAATTAACTTGTCAACCGAATTACTAATTTAATATTCACATAAAAATCACAAAAAATAATATTACCATATAATCTACAGAAGAAATTTAAAGTCTATCTCTAGAATTTATCATTAAGATATTGCGTTTATGATAATTTTATTAATGTTTTTTTTTTTTATAAAAGTTGCTCAGGTGACGACGTGTGCTGTTGAAGGCGTTGACAGCATTTACACAAGCTATTGCTCTAAGTTCAAGTTGGAACATAAATAAAAATATACAACCTTTTTTTATAAACATCAACGAATAAAGCACTTGTGTGGGTCTAGACAAGTAAGCAAAAAAAAATAACAGCATTGTTATTTTATAACATGGTCTAACTAATAATTTTTACATACAAAGAGTGGCAGTAATGGCTTCCTTCACAATATTTAATGAACCGTCACATTCGTGTGGAATGGACATTACGTTTAAAACCTAATATGGAGTAAAATATAAAAGACGCTAACTAGTAAGATACTGTGTAGGTTAAGGTAGCTCATTAAGGTGTGAAAAGGACCAATTAAATTTTAATAATAGAAATTATATATAAAATAAAAGGTGAAAATAATTATATACATTCTTGTAAGTGTAGTAGAAGAAATGTGTGTTATTACTATTATATATTTTCTACATTTAATTTTGGCCGTCGTAGGGCTGGGTCACAAACTTGTGACTATAGTACAACTTTTTTTATAAATATAAACAAATAAAATGCCTCAAGAAAAAAATATATACCAGTTATTGTATTTACAACCCAATGCCTCAAAAATTCTGCGGAAACTGGGAATCGGAGTTTCTCGCTACTACTTTCCCTCTGCTTACCCTGCTACATGCGGGATACAGCGTGAAGCTGAAAAAAGTGTATAATTTATACACATATGTGGAGCGTTTTCCTCCACAATATTAATTTTTTTTGGCTTACATAGAGATAAAACAAAGTGGACCTGGTAAATTAGACTAGGCAATTCCAATCGGTGACAGATGTGTAAAAATACAAAAAAAAAACATTATAAAAAGAAATAAATATATAATTGAAATAATGTGCTAATTCATAGATTATTAAGAAGATAGCAATAATTTATGTGGGTAGATAATTTAATTTAAATCAAATATGTCTGTTATCTTAACTTGATACCCATTTGATTTAATGTTATATTATAATTTAGGCATTCCAATAAAATATAAAACGAATAGCTAGTGTCAAATTCTTTAAATGCCTCCTATATTAATCATCGGAAATATTAATAGAGTTAACAGAAGCAAATCAGGTGCTAATGTTACGGTATACAATAATAACACTCCACGCTTTTACGCGGCATTATCGAGGCATTGTGTGTTGAGGCTTTTGTCTTCGTATCAGAGCGATGAAATAAATAATTCATTCCCCTGAGTAAGAATCGAACACACAACTGCCGCATTACCGTCACACGCTTGTGCGTCACGTCCTCAACGATTCTATATATATTGATTGTAAACTATTTCAATGGTGTTCTTGTTCTATATCGATAATATTCTTAACTAAGCTTAGACTTATTTTTATTTTTTATTTCTGGCATTTCTAGTATAATATATTTTAGAAATAAAAATTGTTAAGTTACAAAAAACCCCGTATTCTGTTAAGCCGAATCGAAACTTGAATTTGCAGTTAGTGCGAGGACTATTATCATTTTTCTTCTTAGAAAAATAAATATATTTTTTACCTCTATAATTATCAACGTGTCGTATTATCTGTCATTATGTAGTATGACATAAGGTGTGTCCGGTTTATGTTATTATTGCGTGTTTCCCATACTACAACTATTCTATGGGGAATCATTAAAACGGGGATATTATAAGAAATTTCTATTACAAACGTTTCGAGTTTAGTTTGTATGTTATGCTGATTCATTAGAAGTTGTTTTATTTAAATGGAAGAAGACCATTATTTTTTTTGTTTGAACTTAGAAGACGCGGTGACTCACATTTATTAATTAACATATATTATTTTCCCAGAAATATACATTCTCAAAAACAGCAAAAAAGAATATATATATATATATTTTTTCGAGTAAATATAGAAAATGGTTTTTTTATTGATATCGCTTTATCAATTCTACGTCCTCATACGAGCTACGTACGCCTCCTTGAGGGTTCACAAGACGACGGCCCCACCCTCAATTGACATATGAAACACCCTTTCTGCTATTCGTGAGTTTTTCCCATTTTTCTTACTTTTCCTTGAATAGGAGTAAAGTAGCTTTAGGTATGTTATTCACGTTGAAGATCGTCATCACACCTGGAAAAAGATGAGCATCATTTCGTTTACTTGAAAAATTATTAAATACTTAAAGTAGAATATACTGCGAACTATAGTGTGAACGTAATAGTTTATTTTTTTTATCTTCATGCTGTATTCAGATGCTTAAGACTCTGAATTTTCGACGCATTGGCCAATAATAATTCATTCCTCCGAATAGGAATTGAACTCACAAATATCGCATCGATAGTTGCACGCATCTCGACGGCTTCGAATATAACACTACAAATTAATTAATTAAAAACCGAATTAACCCTTATTTACCGGAAATTAAGTCGATACATCATAAGTATTCTGTTTCTAATTTCTATAGCCCCCAGTGGCCACACATTATGTTTTGTGATGCAATCTGTTTTAGAAAGTTTCTTTTTTTAGGGTTCCGTACCTTGTAAGATAAAGATGGAACCTTTATAGGGTCCTTTCAAGACCCTTCTTGTCAGGGACGCGTGAAGATATCAAGCTTTCTAAGCTTTTTTCTTTGTCTTCTTTTAAAAGGTCTACAGTATACTTCCCGTTGTATTGTTATACTATACCATCATGAAATTGGTACAGAAACCTCGGTGAGCGAGTCCGACTCGCACTTAACCGGTCTTTTTAGAAAGCCCTCACATGGTCGAATGCATAATGTAGCTTTGAGTTGTAATATAAATTACTATAATGGGTAATAAAATAAAGATGTTTGTTTCAATTATAATGAAACACTTATAAATGTCTTCCGCCTATTTATTATCGGTATCTTAATTACGATTTAATTTGTGCATTTATTATTGTTATTTTGTTATTTAGATCTGTTGATATATTCTTGTTGCTGTGTAATAATGATATAGTTTTAGTTTCTGTAAGCGATAGTTTCGATTTGATTCTGAACCCACAATTTGCACGCCGTCAAGTTATCGAATCCATAGTCAATCTAATTGATAATCTTACAGAGGGTGTTACAAAATGAATGAACCGGAAATATTCAGTATTTTAGTACATAGGTACACAAAACTGTTGACACGTCAATCACGTATATATATATGGGTTTGTCAAACAATAATTCACTTTAAAACGGTAAACGATAAATGCCACTGATTGACAAAACGTAAGCAATAAACGCTAAGCAAACACCGACCCGAACACAATTACTCGCACAGAACTGAGTGACCTACAAGTGGGATAGACACAGAATAAAAATATACTTTTAGCTAATAGTATCTTATTTAAAACAATTAATTTATTTAAGTAATATACATATACCTATAGTTATAGGTGTAGGTACAATAGATATATGTATATTATATACTATGGATAGTAATGTTATATGAAAATTATATTAAAACCATTAATTTTCAGCTTTGTTACATTCTTTATCCTGTATTTTTGTAATTATCGCGAGCTTGGACATTGAAAATAGGATAATTTTCAATAAATGTTTACACAAACGCATTACTTTGACGATAAATTTTATTCTTAAGCTATGAACACTATAAAGACGCCGAGTAAAGTAATTTTAACAAGAAAGACCTGTGTCGTATTGAAAACCGTACGTTTGAATATTTATATGTTTTTAACTCTTCCTTAGTAAGTGAAAATAACTTCAAGTAATGTTAAGATAATAAAAAAAAGCTAGTGCTTTTATTCCACTTCACTCATATAGAATAGTCTGCGATTAAAAGTTACCGACATGACATTCCGATTGCGGTAACGATTTTCGGTGTCGACGCCCACGAGTCAGACAACTATTCGATAAATCACCCACCGTGAGAATCACAACACTAGCGCTCGGCCACATGTTTCTGTACTAGAATATATTTTAGAATTACTTAATTATTTGGATAAATTATCTGTTGTACTAAAATCGATTGTATTAAATAATAATCAATGAATTTCAAAAATCACTAATGGGATGAATTTGTAGTTCTGCAATTTCTCTTTCAGCATATTCACATTTTTATTATTACACTACAGTATACAGAATATTTTACACTATACAGAACATTTTAATTTATATTATTACTTGTAGTTCAATTAGGAACAGATAAAAACCTAACAACACTTTACTAATTCTTTAATAATATCTACATACATCATGTTTCAAATTTCTAATAATTGAGAAGACAGGGAGAGTAACAAGAAAATTAAGTAAAAATACGTTGATAATTAACGAACAAATCATATTATAACCGGTATAGTAAGATAGGCAGAGTGATCTGTTGATCTGTGATAATGTTTTTATTCTCCACTTTTCCTCGTCAAATTTAAAGTTATTATATTGATTTTATATACACTAATTCAAAAGCTATTTAAACCTTACCTAAAAACATACGTAATAGGTTCCTTAGATATATTGTCACACAATTAATTATAATCTGAGATGTGAAAATCATTGTGTTGTGTCGTAAATCGTTTCGTTTTCGCTCGTTTAAACCATTATTAGCATATTACAATAGTTTACAGGCTGCCTACGTGAGAATAACAAGTCGGCGAATACTAATTGTGACAGTGGGAAGTAATAGTGTAAATTGAAATCCAGGCAATACTTATTGCACCATACATATTTGGATATTTGCTAGATCATTTATTAAGTGGAGTAAGTAACAGTAACAAAATAGTTTTTTTTATGTTAATATTGTATATGAAAGTGTAGCAAAATATAATGTATATGTATATGAAATTTCTACATTAGTTCAATGTTAATCATATCTTGAAAATAGAGACAGAAAGTGGGGAATGAATTGTCTTAACTATAGAATCTATCTCTAGTTAAGACAGTCCAGTACCCACTTTCTGTCTCTATTTTCAAGATATGATGTAGCTGATGATGAATATCACGTGTAGAGTGGTGGAACTCAACACCGAATTTTGTCTTGGTACTAGAGAAAATAAATGATAGAATAATTAATCTTCTTGAGTGGGAATCGAACTAACGACCGTCTTATTCAAATATTTTAAAATTATTATAAGTAAAAAAAAATGTCGACCTCCAAATAAATTGGTGTGTTAAAGTACAATGGCCACTCAAAATTGGGAACATGCACTATCTTGTATCAGTAAAGTATTAGAGTGTCTCAAGATCTCGTTGAGAGCTGCGAGTGGTTACAAGTCCTCCGACGGTGGTCTGAAAGTGTCTGGAGATGCTAATTTTGTAATTTCAATGTTAAGAACTATCCGAATTTTTTCAATAAGATATAACATATTTGATAAAATTATTTTTTACCGTTTCTTATTTGTGCATTTTTAAATTAGATAGAAAACAAATGGTCAAGTGCAAGTCGAACTCGCCACTGTAGGTTCCGTAGGTAGGAATTTTAAGATTGTAGGTCAACGAAAAGTACAATTTATAAAAGTTGATAAACTTAAGCATGCGGGTGTGGCATCATTTTGTATGAAATGAATTTCATTACTGTATGATCCGCGGGAAGTACAATATAATATAGATTTTGACTACGCGGCAATTTTCATACAAAATCTTGACTTGACAAACGGACAGATGGACAACAAAGTGAACTTCTAAGAATTCCGTTTTCTCCTTTTAAGTTACCCTAAAAAAATATAGTCAACTTGATAACCTTTTCTTTTGAGAAGTTGATTAAAAAACTTCTATATCTCTCTAAATCTCTTGATATCGTACTAAAACCAAAAAACAAGGAACATAAGAATTTTGTTTAACTCCTCAAATTGAAACTCCTATAATAAACCTTAAATATACCTCAGAGTAAAAATATAAAATGAATATTCCATACAGTCTGCTCTCAAGCAAACACCAGCAGAAGATTGGTCATTTCCCGATGCGAGGTCACGAGCGCGCCTGACTTCGCACTTATGGCGAAACCGGGGTTCCCCACCCTCTTCCGAATTTTACGGGCCTACCCCTACTTGCATTTAGATTTTATAATTTAGATTTTCTATACATTTTTTTCTTAAAAATTTGTTTTAGTTTCACAACTTATGATTCATAGAAGGGTAAGTAGAGGGAACCTAGGTACGTAGTGCTGAGACACTCCATTTCCCATTAAGACATTTTCGTTTCCAAACCTCCGCCAAACTCTCGCGAGATTAAGTGTAGATTAAGTAGTGCAACTCAATGCCGCGCTTAACCTCGTTACTATGGCGAGGAAGTGAAAATATAAAATATTTCATTCCCCAAGTGGGAACCGAACCCACAACCGTTGCGATTGCAGTCACAGGTTTGTGCCCCTGCGACACGACAGCTGACAACGATTGAAATGGACTTGTTTTTTGTATAATAAAAAAATTGTAATGTATGTAATTTATAAGTTAGATATCATATATATATTTAAATCTATATAAAATTTTATACCTTTATACATAGAACTCCAATCTTCTTTTCCATTTCGCACCTTATCCTTCAATGGCCATTGTGCGCTTTCGGATGCATAAGGCCGCTAAAGACGTGCGTACGAGTGTTAGAAACAAATATATTTATTTAGAATTATATAATATTATAAAAACAACTTTTTTCATAATAATATTTACGGTAATTTATAGATATAATACGTTGAATGTTTACGTTATATCTGTTTATTTTATTTTTTTAATATATCTTAATATATTTTTATTACAGTATATAATTTATAACAATACTGAAGGTACTTATTAGATAAACTAAATAATTGTCTTACATTAAATACTGATATAGTATAGTATAGAATTCTGTCTTACTTTTATCACTAAAAGACAAATTAATATATTATAAAAATATATTATAATATATTATATTATAAAAACAAAATAAAACAAGCGAGTAATGTTTTCGCTAAATCTGAACGTCCCTAACCATCCCTCAGCAGGTGGGGGCGTCAAGGGGTTACAGCCCCAAACTTTTTGTAATACATGCCATTACGAGATTTTCTTCTCCCAGCGTGCGATGAAAGAATCTCTCATAATCTGCCGTCGTCAAATTTGAATTTTATTCACGAATCCACAATATAATTTGTCATTGTGTCATACTTTGTCAGGTGTGTTGGGAGCATAAATCTGTTATATTTGCTAAATTTGTATCTACGTATTTAATTATTCATTCAATAATTTTCATCACCTACCTATCTTCTAGCCACGAGATCACCTTTTGTACAATTTATTTGATCACCTTATAGATCTCTATAAGTGTGTTATTTATGTGGCTTTAAAAAAAATTACTATAAATTGAGATCATACATCATAGACATTGAGATTGACACATCATAGACAGAGTTCATCTCCGAAAACAATCCCAGACCGATCATAAAATTTAATGACGGTATCAGATTAATTAATTTAACTACCTGATCGTGAACAGATAAAAATATAAAAAAAAAAACAAAAAAAAGTAAATGTCAAAATAAGTTGAATGAGAACAATCACTGTCAATAGCTCACTCTAACTCCTTTGTTCCATACAAAAGTATCATACACAATGTTTAACTCTATTAAACAACGACGGTAGTTTTATAATGCGACAAGACGGTCTTAGCTGCATTAACAAAAAGTCAAAAAGGCTGGGCAAACATTAAAATCGTCGGGGCCTGTAGTCATTCCACTTGCATTTTTAAAGAGGCGCAAATGAGACTTCAGTTACAGCGCAAGAGTATGCCATGCGTCCACCTCCTTTGTTTCACCAGTTTTTCACCCAGCCAGCCCTTCTGGCCTCCCGGACCGTCTATTACCTGTGGAACTCTTTAAAAATGTAACCGCGCATATCATTCCGGAGACCAGGCTACGGTGGACGGGGATAAAGCGAAATGACTTAAAAAGAAAAATTAATGCAGTGAAAAATAAAATGGTGAAGGCAAAAGGTTGGGATGAAATGTGGGCTTTTATTTGAAGGCTGTTGATATTGCTATGCATTTTGTAGTGCTTTGTACGTACGTGCTTTTTATATTTTACGTCGCAATTTATTTAAACACTACTCGTGTGTCGTGACTTTGTTGGCATTAACCAGCGGTTCTGTTTTTGCGGCAGTCTACTTGCATAAATTGTGGTGTTTAACTTCCAGTTAATATGAAAAGTCAATATATAAATAATTCCGTCGTGGTTCAGGGGCACACGGGTGTGATTCCAACGCGACGTTCGTTATTGGTTCGATCTCCACTCGAGGGAAGGAAGAGGAAATTAATCTTTTATTATTTTATTGTTCCACCACTCATACGTAATGACTCGGAAAATTTTAAAGTGGATAGTGTCTTAACACTAGATCTCCTCTGCCTACCCTGCTGTGCGCAGGATACAGCATGAAGAATTTATTTATTTTTTAATTTAAATAATTCACTTATTAAAAGTTATACCTAACAATCATCCATAATGTATGTGGTACCTGATCTGGATTAAGTCCAAAAAAATACAGGACAAACATAAATAATATACAATAGAATTTTTTTTTTATAATATATTATAACACCAACATCATACCTTCGTGTGATTAATATATTATAATAAAATAATTTGACGCAGATATGGTATACTTTAAGCTCAAAACACTGTAAAATGACATTTAATAATAACATTTACTATATTAATATAGCGTTTTAACAGACCATTGTGCGTGTCCGTGAGTCCTCAATCATTTCCATTTTCTTAAATCGCATTGAAATAAACGATCCCTTATAAAGTACTAGTGAGCTTTATGTGTAAATCGCTAAGTTTTAGAAGCTTAATAATTTTCAAAAATATTTCGTTGCCCGCTTGATTTATTATATTTTCGCGTGTGAATAAAATACATTTATACTTGTGAAATACAATAAGATGCCTTTATATATATTTCACCACTTTCTTGGAGGTGGAGGTGGTCTAATTTATGAATGTAATAACGTTTTTGAGTGTTAGAATTCATACAAAATAACTACCGCGGGCCTTGACTACTAATTCGTAGTTTATAAATTTTTTTAATAAATGCTTAAGATTATAGAATTATAGAAGTAAAAATTCACTGTTTAGAGGCTTACGTGGTTAATGTAATTTAAATTGCATGTTTATTTTATTAGCATTTTTAATCTTAAGTTTTCAATATATATTTTTTCCTTTTGTGATGCCTGTCTGTACTTTTAGTTTAACACTAGTTCTTGAGGGAACGCTTTCTCCTTGTAGTTAAGCCATTTTTTGAGCCGTTTTAGTGACTCGTCACTTGAATATATACACTTTTTAATTTCATTGATTATTGAGTGGATCTATACATTGGTATAAAAATGTATTATAAAAAATTTTAATATCTATATTCATAATTTGTTAAGTTACAAATTTATTTAACCAATTTTAGCATGATATACAATCTCATTTAGTAAAACATAAAGACTACTTTGTATTTCATATATTATTAAAAATCTTTAAAAAATAATTTATCTATATTATAAAGAAATTAAAACATTTGGATAGAAGGCTGTGACTGCCGTCCACGCGTGCATAAGTTTAGTAGACCACCCAGCTCGAACGGTTTATCTTCCGGTGATTTATAGTTTATAGGAAGATCTTAAGAAGACTTATATCTCATATAAAGTGTAATAGAATACGGGAGTGACGTCATTTTCTCTAATACTCACCGTGAGAAGGAATCAAATCCACAACCGTTATATATAAATTTAAATAATAAATGCCTAATATTAACATGGCTAAACTAGCGACTCAAATACGATTTTGCCTATTTGATTTTATTGTTATATTATAAAAACCCTATGTTTAATATAATATATACTATATAAATTTCAACTTTTGTCTAAGTCTATTCAGTAGTTTTTGCGTTAAAGCGGTGCAATCATCCATTTTTACAAACATTCACATCATAATATTAGGATACAAAATATGTGTTCAAGGGCTTCTCTGTATTCGGGGCTTAAAATTTGTCTCGAGAGGAAGTTAGGACATACTTCCATCGGTGTCGAGTCGGAGAGGGTGCTTATCTTTTTATTGTGAACGCGGACTTGAGACCAACTCGTTGGGGACATGAGAACTTTTCTTTTTTATCTTTTTTTTGTTACATTCTTTTATGTTGTGTAAGAAAATATTTGAATATTTATATGGATAGATGCTTTTAAAAAAAACGTGAGGCTAGTCGTGGTGCTGGGGCACAAGTGTGTGATTGTAACGTGACTGTTTTGAGTTCGATCATCACAAGACGAAATGAATTATTATTTAATAATATTTTTATTTCTTCATTCTTGGACCAAGGTCGTGAAAAATGGGAAACGGAGTGTCTTAACACTAGGTTTTCCTACCTACCCTACTGTGTGTGGGATGCAGCGTGAAGCTGATTTACTTTTTACATATATTAAAAGTACAGTATTTTAAAAGGTTGTGCAGTATGTTACGATAGTCAATGGTTTGTTTTTAGTACATCAAAATATCGTTTAAAGTGATAGGTTAGGGTGAACAACACCTATGTCACTTAAGAAATGGTGTTTATGTAGATGAAATACTTAAACTAACGAGAACCGCCACTCCTGACCGGAAACTACTAAAATTCAAATCAACTCTCGCCTTTTTCATTTCAAAAGCTTTTAAAGAGTTATTCCACACAAAGAACAAAATTATATTTTAGAAAATTCATAAAAAATTAGACATAAGCGCGGGTTCGGACAAAATAAGAAAATAGTGAATAGGAGCCGAACGTTTCATTTTAGATAATTATATTGAGTGTTTATTATGCATCCCTCTTGCATAATTATGCATGATACCAAATAATACTAAAGAAGGCTAAATTGATTTTTTTATTGACATTTTTTTTACTATCCTTCTATCATTTATGAGACTGATGTAGCGCAGCGGCACAAAGGAGTGACTGTAGCGCGATAGTTGTGGGTTCGATCCCCACTCGAGGAAGTGAAATATTTATTTACTTTTATATTTCCATCTCTACGCTAAAGTGTCAAGATAAAGTGCGGCGTTGAGTTCTGCCACTCAACACGCAATGAAGAACGACAGAATTCAGCAGAAAGTGGCGAACGGAGTATCTTAACACTAGGTTTCCTCTGCCTACCCTGCTGTGTATTAAGTTCCACATATGCTTGATAAAAAGTAAAAATAAAATGTACTACATGTTCACTCGGTAACAAAAAATAAATAATTGTCCAGTGTAAAATTGAAATTTGAATTCTTTTAGTGGTCCGTCTTTCCTGTCCAAATTATCTTTTTTTGCGATAAATGTTTGAAATATTGATAATTTGGTTAATGAAATTTCGCTGTTCATATATGTAATTGATTACGATTTTTTGATTCAATTTTGGTTCCGTGTGCGCTACTATTTTTTTCTACGTTTTCTTGCACCAAAGACGCCTATACTGTCTTTATTTAGGTGGCGTGTGATAATGGTAATAGTATGAAACTACCGACACTTGGTGCTAACCGTAGGTGATGGGGGATGCATTTTAAGGATAAAAAGTTATATATATCAAGAAAAAATATAAAAATCAATAGACTATAATTAGAATGCCCACTATATAAATCGTTTTACACACTATATAAATAGTTTATAAATCACTCTCAATTCTGTGATAAAGTTTTAATACATCAATGAATAATTCTGGATCTCAAGATCGAGCTCAGATTTGAGTGCAATTTATGAATACGGACCTAAAACACAAGAATGTATAGATACGCATTATATAACAATTTCCACATAAACATAGAGACTTTACATAAAACAAAGCTACCGTAAGCAATCATGTAACCCGTTTAGCAGTAAAAGCGAACCGTTGTCACCGTTAACGATACAGAAATAACGTGCTCTTAAGAAACTTGCGACCGGAGTATTAATTGCGAAGATGGTTGGAAAGTTTTAGTGTATGATTATTTGTTGTTAACTAAGAACATATAGGATTAAAAACAAAAAAATATATTTGCCAAATACATGAAAAAAAATTTTCTTGCTTTAGACAATATAATAGATATAAGAACCATTGGGTAATTAAGGATTTAGACTGGATCACGGTACCCAATGTTGCCACATTTTGCCATATAAAAGCTTCACGTTTGTTTTCCAGCAGCACGGTGAAGAGAAAACATTTTTATTGAAAATATTCAATATTTTAACTAAAAACATTTACTGAGTGGATATCAAGCGAAATGACATCAACTTTGAACTAGACTACGCTACGATGGGGTAGTCATTAGATATTAACATATTTTCAATTACCATAGATGATATTTCCATGTCATATTTGATCTAAGGTGGGAAAGTCTGTTTGTCTTGTCTATTTATTTGTATAAAGAATAGAATGTGTGTCACATAAACTAGTAGTGCTAGTTAAGACTTATTTGCGGGTAAGAAAGTAGCCGGTTAATGAGCTTTGCCTATTCATCACATGCTTGTATGTGCTGTCGCCATAAAATTTGAATACAATATCTTATTGAAAATTTAAATGTTTAGAGTCATATTTTTACTACTAAGTAATATTTGTTTTAATAATACTATAATAATATAATTTTATAGTAGAACGTCAACAAACCTAAAAACAGCCATATTATTTTTTTGGCTTCACGCTGTATCCCGCACTTAGAAAGGAACCTAGGAACCTGACATTACACACTCATTAAGAATATTTCACATTCACACATTTGCATTAAGAATATTTTGTTCGCCAATTTCCGCTATATTCTGGAGGTATCGTGTACGACGCGCCTTACCTCGTTACCAGAGCGAGGGCATGAAAATACTTAGGACAAAATAAGGAAATTTAATTGTTTTATTTTTTCGAGTGCGAATCGAACCCACACCCTGTCGCACGCTTATGCCCCTGCGTCACGACTGGCATTAGCCCTATTAATTAGAGATAAAACTTTAAAAGCTTGTGCAGTCAGCTTAAGGAATCCTTTTGTAACCTGTAAATGGGCTCTACATAGCTTTACTTCTATATGACTATTTACTGTCTGAACAAAAAAAAAACCGGTCAAATACGAACCAGGCCCCACAACGAGGGTTTCGTACTAATTTAATGATTGTAGCTTTACGGGAAGTGCAAAATAAAACCAACTACAAATAAAAGTTTGTAGTTAGTATATTTGTTGTAATATATATATATATATATATTCACTTTAGATATTTTGGATTTTTTTCATTTATATTCTGTTAATTTTCATATTTTGATAATTGTACACCTACTAAGGCAAGTACTAAGTGTTTGTTTGATTACAAACAAGGTGGTTGAATGCGACGAAAATTTAGAAAATTTTTTTTTTGTCTTTGCAAGTACGGAACTCTAAAAACCCTTTAAATGCTTCCAACGGGAATAGAAGAGGTATGGGAATAATGTACGGGCGAAAAAAATTATAACAACCCCCTACGAGTAGTCTCAAAGGTCTGCGTCGCCTTCTTGCTCGTTCGCTTTGTCCTTTTTCAACATCGGCCGTTTCTGAAGTTGCCTTTCCTTTATTCGTTTATTTGTTTGATACTTTGATGGATAAAGAGAATGCTGGATTACCCTATCTACAGTTGAGCTTACACGTTCATTTCTTTTTTCGTTTCAGTTTCGAGTTCAAAGTTTATATAGGTCTGTTGTTTTTGAATTGAAGTTTTTTTTATGGCTAGGTAATTTTAGAATTAAAATATTACTTATATCATTTTTATAATATATTATGATAAAAAGGTAAAGTGCGGATTCAAGTTTGTAAATATTAAATGTAAAGTAAATAATGACTAAAGTCGTTATTTTCTGAATCCTTTCTAGTCCTTATATAATTTAGAGAAATAACCTAATATTTTTAAATCATTGTCTAAAAAATTTAGTAATTTTTGTACTCATGTATAGAACGATGCATGCCAACAGTTGTGTTCAATGAGTTCGACACCCGCGGCGTTTCACAGTCCACGGCCCTATTCGAAACGAACGCCATTATGTAAGATTTAAGAATTAGAAGTTATATGGATTTGATTTAAAAACATGTATCAATTCAAATTAAATCAGCTTCACGCTGAATCCCGCACACAGCAGGCTAAGTAGAGGAAAGCTAGTGTTGAGACACTCTGTTCCTCATTTTCCGCTGAAGCGGAACTCAACGATGGGCTTTTGCTTCAGTGCCAGAGGGAAGACATGAAAATATTAATAAATAATTCATTCCCTCGAGTGCGGATCGAACCTGGAACGAAAACTAAAATTATGTAACTAAAAAAAGTTAAAAAAAGTGTTAAAAAAATTATGTATATATAATGACATTGTATTTATTTTAAATTATAAAAAATACTACTAATTAAAAGACTAAATTTTGCCAATTTATGCAATCGTGTTGCAAGAAAAAGAAGTTTATTATCATTAGATGTATGATATAGCTTATACCATTTTTATTATACTTTAAATCTGTGACAAAGAACTTTCCATTTGTCCTGATCGCTCTTAAAATGGTGAGTTTTTTCATTGAAAGTAGGGTTAACAAACTTATTGGGGGAATGTAGTACAGAGATCTAAGGCATACATTCTTTAAAATTTATGTGACTCTTTTTTATTTGCTCTACAAATTATGACGAATACGAATTTCTCTTATGTATTATATAGTTATTTCGTATTTTAAGATGTTTACAGATTTTTTGTGAGAGTAGAAAGGGAGCAAGCATTGCGCAACGGCACACTGTCTGAATGTAATCGCTACTGTTTTGGGTTCGATTTTCATTTGGAGAATGAATGATTTTCATTTACTCCCTATGCTAACAAGACAAAGCGTGGCATTTATTCCGTCCGTGTCATAAAATAAAATCTAATTGCCTTAAATAAAGGGTAAAAGTGTCTATTTCATTATTGTAATTTGTCAATATAAAATATGAACAGACAATCTTGATTACTTCCTACGGCCGCAATGTAAGATGTAACATTACTGCTGGACTATTAAGGCATCTGGGTCTACCTTGCTCGTGATTTTTATAAGGTGACTTGATGGTACCGCCAGCGGATGTTTTCTAGTTTCTTTCATATAAGTCTAAGTCCCGATGCAAAAAAGTTGAGATAAACTCTCGATACGCCATGTGTGTTCGATCGGTAGAGGAGCAAGTATCAGCGTTGAATATCGTTATTTTTTAACTTTTTTTTAATGATATTAACTTTTTTGTAATTTGTTAATTGTGTTTTATAACAACGCGGCGTTTAGTTCCGCTAGTCAACACGTAACGTTTCGAATTCGATGGGAAGAGGATAACAGAGTGTTTTAACATTAGATTTCTTTACCCTCCTGTTCAAGAAAAGCGTGAAAATGTACATATTATCATGCTTTGTCGTAAAAACCAGAGCAGAGACTGCCATTATGCTACATTGTATGATAATGAATTTTTCATTGTTTTTTACATGTATAATTCGTATACATGTAATTATAATTATATGTATTACAATTATACATGTAATACATGTATAATTATTCGTATTTACATATATATGGCATATATGTGGGAATAAACAGTAGAAATATAATTATAAGTTAAGACAGATGTATCATATATCTATATACGGACATTGTGTATAGATTCTTCGCAACTGTACCACATTAGTGGCAGATATATTTATTTTCTTTTTTTTTTTCAGCTTCACACTGATCCCATATGGAGTAGGGTAGGTAGAGGGAGTCTAGTGTTAAAATATTCCGCTCTGCTCTTTCCGATAAATGGAGGCATTGTGGCGGAAACCAACGCTACGCTTTGCCGTGACCAGAACAAAGAAATGAAAATATTTTGTAGGATAAACCTCGAGGTTTTTAACTGATAAAAACATATGCTTTTTTTTCTTGGCTTCTCTATTTATCCTAAATATAGTAGAAGAAAAGTTTATTGTTCAAGACACATCGTTCTACGCTTTCTGAATAAATTATAACAGTTTCGTCTTGAGTGATGTGACGATAATCTACGTCGCACTCTGTTTACAAGGGATGAGAAAACGAACAAACCCACAATTAACACGTTAAACTAAAATTGTATAATATATAATTCCAACTTCAAATCGCTAAAACTAGAGCCAAACCAGAACAGGTTTTAAATTAATTATTCATTTCCTTTTTACAGCATCTCACCCGTGGCCGGCACTGTCCTTCAAGCCGTCGCGTCCGCGGCCTCGCAGATTTATTGCATTGTATTTACGAGTACGATTAGCTTCGGACGCGCGACGTACAGCTTCCTCTGGACCAATGATGAATGGAGATGATAACGTGGTCTTAAGATATGTACAAGCTTACAGTAGCTCTAAGCTTTTTAACTAGATTGGAAGTATTTGGAAATTTGATTTTGTGATTTTGATCTGTTTAATTTATTTTTTTATATAATAGAAGGTACTTGTAAATTTTTTTCAAAAATTTTGGCTTAGAATTGAATAGTGAAGAATATCTAGAAAAATATCTCTACAAGGACAAATAGAATACTTTAAAATATATTGAGAGACAAATACTCTCGATAGATTTTAACTGAAGCAAGATTGGTGTAACTTTTAAACATCTTACATGATGATAAAATCTATTTGAAATCAGAAATTATGTGTTTATTTCTTACATCCGCCACATCTTGGTTTAAAAACCAAATACCAAACAATTTTTTTATATCAATAATATATATTTATTTATTATACTTATCGTCGTTTTTTATATAAAACTCCCGCTCATATGCAAACGCCCTTACGAGCATGGCGAGCTCGTTTTCAAGCCTAATAAATATATTCTATTGGGCGATCTATTTTCCGCTGTGTTGTCTTAATCAACGTCCGACGGCGGCGGAAGTTCTCTTAAGACATAAACGATGATATATTCTAATGTATGTTTTGCATATCGTTTCAAAGTTACTCTTTACTGGATTTGAAATAAATAAATGTTTTTGTGGATTTTCATTAATATCTATATCTGTATATGTCCAAAAAATAAATATAGTAGTGAAATAAAAGTATAATTTTCTATGTATCAATTTGTTAAGTAGAATTCACATGACGGCCTCAACGGTCTAAATTCCTACTTTGACAATTACGTTGCATGACTAAAACTTATTCTAGTATGATGTAGATCATTTTTTTGAATTTTACACTGTATCCTACAAATAACAGGACAGACAGAGAAAACATAATGTTACGCCACTCCGTTTCTATTAAGAAACTTCCATTCTCCACTTTTTGCGTCATTACCAAAGCGAGGAAATAAAAATATTACATATTTCTTTTCCTCGAATTGGAATCGAACCCACGTGTTTACTTATGACCCTGGAAGTTAGTTCCCACTACATTTGTAGTTATGTGTGTGTGTGTTATGTATTGCGATAAAATCAAAAATATTTTTAAATACGTGTGCAGTTTTGCCCTTTGAACGCTGAATCCAAATACAACATTTTTCAGCACTCTATACTAAAAAGTTTTTCAACTATTTTCATTGAATTTCTGATTTAGCGTATTAACTACTTAAATTTTTTTAAACAACATTCGTATTTTATGTGATATATTAAAAATTTAAACTAATTATAATTTTCGGCGCTACTTTTATAACAAGAAAAATATAACATAATATAATATATATTTTTCATTTGATATTTTCATTTCCTCACTATGCGTTCCGCCACAATCTATGAAAAGTGGGGAGGAAGGTTCCCTCTGCCTCTTCTGCTGTGTGCAGAAGCGTGGAACTAGTAGAAGTAGTTATATTTTTTTAGGTACTTTTTTAAGGCCAAGGCTTTTTTTTTGGCTCCGATCGTAGCTGTTAAAATTTACTTTAGTAGGCAGAGGGAACCTAGTGTTAAGATCTTCTGTTTTAACCTTCACGCTTAGGCTCGGCGCTAGAGAAATGAAAATATAAATTTAAATAAATATTTCATCTCCTCGAGTTGGGATCGAACCCATAACCAGTCAGTGGCCTTACATACTTTACTATTAAGCCTCTTATTATAATTTGCTCTTTATGATTTAGTACACTTATAATGAAATATTAATCAAAAATTTGGTCCACTAATTACCACATACGTCACACACGTCTAAAAATGTCAGAAGAAAAATTCCTTATACAATAATTTATAGCGATCATTACTTTCGTAAAATTGCGTGACGAAATGTTATAATTGAAACGTAAAACTATTGTTTGGTAATTCAGTAGGCGATTTTATAACGGAAACGATACCACACGAATATAGCCCTTATTGTCTGCGTGGTAAAGACTAGAATCGGGTTGGAATAGTTAAAAAAAAAACATCAACCAACTATATAACTTTGTTTATTGTGCGTATAAAAATATGTGTGTTTTGAAGTAGAATTAAGAGGTTTCCGGTGTTAATAACCGGTTACGTAACGAAATAAAGGTGCACCATGTTATTTCAGATTATTATTGTGTTGCTATTGTGGATTTTTTGCGGGCAACTTTTAATATGTGATTAATTTTTTTTTTTCTCTAGTGTTTTTTTTTGTGCAATTCGTCTCTATTTCGCGTTTTTTCGTGTAATTTTGGCCGCAAAGGTAGTGAGTTACGCAGAACATGAACACACTTAGACAATGCATCTGTGTATCCTTTACGTTATCGTCTACATTAGCGTTTATCTTTAGCTTTGATAAATGCGACAGTGTGGGTTCGATTTCCATTCAGCGAAACGAACTATTAATTATTTCCATTTTCTTCGCTCTGGTTTCGAAGTAAAGCGCGGCGTTGAGTTCCGCCACTCAATACGCAGTGGCTCTAGAAATCCCAGATAATGGGGGAAAATGTGAAGACGAGTGTCCCCTTGCCGGCTCTGCTGTGTACGGGATACAGCGTGACGATAAAAAAAATTATACCACTCCCTTTAAGTAACGCTTGGGATGATCAAAAAAAAAAACCATTCTTACTCTAAATAATGACTGTTGTGAGAAATAATAGATGATATCTTCGTTAGCGTTAAACACAAAAAAAATATTTTTCAATAACATATTTACTTTTTCTACAATCTCGTCGCTCAGCACTAACTATAATTACGGTACATTAACTTGTATTGGCTTGTTTTTTTTTTCATGAAACGTACACATTTATTGCTTAATTTAATCATATTATGTGGAAACTTGAGCGCGAGGAAAAGTTATTTATTGCAGTTTCCGGTTATCTATGTTTTTTTTAACTGCATTGGTTATCTTTCTTTTTATCTTTATGCTTTTAGTGCCTTCAACGAGCGAGTAAAGTTAAAAGAAAGTAGTAGTAAAGAATGGTGGTAATAATACACTATGCTCAGAGAATTATAATCTATGCTAATCTTCATTATCAGAAATTTCAGATAAATAATTTTAAGATACTCTTTGCACTAATTTTTGAGTCATTATGTGTTGAGTGGCGGAACTCAACACAACGCCATGTCTTGTTACCAAACCACCATCCAAAAGCGAGCAATTGAAAATAATTCATTATCCCAAGTGAGAATCGAATCCATAACCATTGCGCCTATAGCCAAATGCCAACCAAGTTATTTTTATATTAATTTTTTTTTTTATGATATTATAAACTTGTACTATCTATATGTATGCAGGTACTCGTATTTACCGTTATTTCAGTACACTAGATGTTTAAGGTGAAGTTGGAAGCGTAAGCGTTGCTATGATTGTTTCTAGGAATACAGAATGCCGGTCGTGCTAATGTTACAGCCCGCGGCGTTGCTCACGATCTTTGTTCTCAGATTTGTGGTCATCGCCTTCACGGAAACTACTCGTTGGCTTATTCAACAAGTAGTTTCCTTGAAGGCCATTTAAAAGAATCATTCAAATGAGGTCATTTAAAAAAAAATTAAGTGTCATTCCACACTCGGAAAGGGAAAATAACTTTTTTGAAAACAACAAAAAATTGTAGACATCGTTCAAATATTTGTGTTTTCTAAAAAATAGTTATTACTATTGGTTTTTTCTGGTCAAAGTTAATGATGTTAACCCTATTAGCTTTTACAGCGACATAGGTTAAGTTCAGAAGAGAGTATTTTATCCTTGAGAAACTACGAGCAGCATACATCCAATATTTAACAATTTGTTACATAGTACATAGAGTTTTGTAAGATTTTTATTAAAAAAAATATGAAGAATATGAAACAAGATAAACATTAAACTATAATTTTTAATACACTTATAGTCATTAACGTATAATTCAATTGAAATATTTATTTTCTTTACTAATTATCACGTAAGTGGAATATAAAATAATAACAAGACATAACTAATACAACTACCTATCTATACTACTCATCAGAGCATTGCGTGTGACGTGGCACGTGACAACGGAGCGCGCGCTGCGGTAACCTAATACTAGGATAGTACGTGTGTTTGTTTAGAAAGATGGCCGAAAACTGCTTGGAAACCAAAATAATTAAGAGGTAAAGATTATATACTAGAAAAATATAAATAATAAAACTGGTTGACGCTTATTCATGCAGAGCAGTGTAGATATAGGGAAACTTATCTTAATATAAATGCTACAGGTAAGTTCGAATCCTACAAGTAGAGAACGGAAATATCTAAATGGGAACGGAGTGTCTTATGACTAGGTTACTAGGATCCCTCTACCTACCCTGCTATGTGCAGGATACAGCGTGAAAAGAAAAAAAACAATAATTATATCTCTCAATGAGAATGGAACCCACATAGCGGTTATATTAAAAGGCGGCAGTGCGCCACGATAGCATAAATATTTTAAAAATCGAAATTAAGAATAAATTTGACAATCTTCGTTTATTTTTATATACTTTTAAATGCTTTTTGAATAAACCATAATGATCTATTACTACACAATTTAAATATAATAAACGATTAAAAAAAATAATATTTGGAATTGAAAATAGCATTCACCGTTAAGCAAAATGAACATAAAACAGAGAAAATAAAATAATTATACGTTAATATTAAACAATCAAATATGAGATTCCAAAATTAGCATTTTCTTAACATCAAGTATTAGGGTGCGGCCCGATGCGGTTTCAAAATTGTGAGTTGCGTTCAAACAACACTTTCCCTTCGATTGTCCAAAGAAACATGGCCGTTTCGATACAAAAATCACCCTTATTTATAATTGTTTTAGATAGAAAATCGTTTAAGATTATGCCGTAAACATTGTCAGCGTGTTTGACGACGTTTCCCACGGCGGTCATCCATGGATACCTCTTATCTTACCACAATTCCTGATCAAAACTCAACTTTATTTCTGGAGACGGTAAGTTAAAATTACTTTGTGCAGAAGTATTTGCGGTTTTCATAGTGGTCATTTCTCGAAGAGAAGTTCTAGGTCCCGTATATGGGCGTATGTAATTAATGGTTTGCAGTGTTGAGCGCTGGCATTTTATGCATCGTTGGATGAGAAATCTTCTATGGAAACTGTCACTTCGCATTATGAAAAAGTTGTTGAGGTCTTTGTTTAGATACGGCCGTGCTCACATATACAAATATGTTAACTTGCTGATACGAAATATTGCCTTTGCTGTCATAGTTGACTTAAACCGGGAACCTGATTGGTCACCCCTTTTTTCTTGATTGTGCTCATATATTTTCGCTGGAAGAAGTAGAAAATAAGTTATTGAAATATGCGTAAGATGGTTTTTTTGGAGTGTTATTGTATTAAGTTATTTGTTTTAATTAGGTTGGGTAGAGGTAGGCGACGTTGTTGTATTGATTGGAAAGTTAAGACGACTATACCATATAGTATTTACATGGAATCAAGCCAATATTTTTATTAATAAATATTAAATAATATGATTAAAATTATATAAAATATAGACTTTTGTGGACAGCGTAAGCAAGCGCAAGGTTGCTAAGTGCGGTGTTGATTTTCGCCACTCTATAGACGACGTGTAGAAAAAACGTGTCTATCCTAAATATCCTCTGTCTTTAGTATTATGCGGGAAAAAGCGTTAAACTGCTTTTAATATTAAAAAATCTGTGTCTTAAGTAGAAATTTCCTATATAATGTTTTTCAGTCTGTCGCTCTTTCTGAATAAATTACTGCTCTTCGTTGTAGTATCAAATAATACATTTGGAAATTTCACAAAGTCTTTGTTTATATAATTCCCTTTAAACGTCGATAATAAAACAAAATTACGTTAAAATGTAAATAAGCCCTTACACAACAAGAACCCACAAATGTATCTCTAATTACGCAGTCATCAGTACAAAATTATGTAATTACAAGATTATAAACTTGAAACTATCAATCAAGATCCTCGTTTCGAACATCAATAAGTGGTATTAAACTGGGTGGTTACTGCAGTCCACTCCCGGTGACGCGGTAAGCCACTGTTATTGAGCACCCCACGGTGATTGATAAACTGTATGACGGGATTTAAACATTATTTGCAAATGCCACGAGCGGGTACTTCCTTTATGGTAAAAGTACGAGACTTAATATGCGATAGATTGATAATCTGTCAAGCAAATAGTCCATTTTGAAGATTATTTTGTGTTGGGATTATGTGGAGCTTTTTTTTTTTTTGGTTTTGTACCTTACTATGATGCGTGTGTAGGTGGATTTGCAGATGGTTACTTCGAGAATGTTTCTATTTGAAATATTATAGGGAAATCTTCTTAGGTATTAAGGTGAAATATCTAATTTATCTATATTTACGTCCGGAAATATTATGTTCTTAATAAACAACGTTAGTTTCGGTTGTAAATTCTTCTTGAAAGTTGTCTCATAATATTATCGTACGTAATATACACAATTAAAATATTTTAAAAAAGTTTACCCCTATTTATAAAAAGCTTTCTTTTCTCAGTTAGTGACAGCCTGAAATGAACCAGACGGAGAGGATTTTCCAAAACTCTAACGGAAACGAGATATTAAAAATGACTTCCTACAATCCACGGAAAACAAACTTATGGTCAAAAACTAGTGTTATAGAAAGTAAATATAATGTATAATATAAAAAAGGCAAATATAAAACATAGTAAACGCAGACACCATAACTTATAAACTTGCAGCACGTCAAAAGTTCGTACAAAACACATTTGTATAACGCAGCAACTGTTAAGTACTGAAGCAGGTTGATTACTTATAACTTAAACATGGTGCGAGATTTTAAAATATTAAAACGACGGTATACGAAAATAAACTTTATTTAAACGTAACTTTAAGATTATATTTCGGTAAATGATTGAAGTGCATTGAATTCGTGTACTCCTGCAAAAAATCAGGTCGACGCTCGCAGTTGTCCGATATAATAATGATGAATGACCTCACACGTCCTTTTTGCGAGAGTAAAGGTGGAGTCTGTTACTCGGCGGCTGGTCTAACATAGGATTAAATGAATTAAAAATATCCCTCTAGTCCCTGCTTCATTTTGCATATACATAATTGCTGATAAAGATAAAGAATATAAATATGATAGAGATTCCTCCAAGCATGAGCGTAAGATTAAGGAGAGCCGTACCTGCCCCGGAATAGTCTTGTCTACTCCAGAAATTTTACTTGCAAAAAATTTAAAAAATAATAAAAATCAACATACATATCTGCACAAAGCTACAGTCCAGAACCCCCCCTTCCCTAGAAAATATATTTAGATACGCCTATCATTTAAAGCGTGAATAGAGCTTATTAGATTATTACATATATATTTATAAACGTTGGGAGTCACCGCCGTGTGTATAATAAAATAAAAATTACAACTAAACAATTAAAAAACATAAATATATTTATATAATGCAAGCTGAAATAATTTAAAAATTAAAAGAATAAAAACGCCAGCACAATCGCCAGCGCTCGAACCCAACAACTACACACAACAAATGCAATCTCAAATGCATTTATATTAGCAATCTGATATCGTTATCGCGAACAGTAGCGGTTTTGACAAATGATATGTTTGAATCTATCGTCGCATCTTCACGGTACCTCATGGGGGTGCTTAATTACCAACGGAAGTCGTTAGTAAACGTATTGCTTTCGTACATATATTTCCTATAAAGTATGGTAATTTACTATAAATAAATCAGCTGTCAAATAAATCATAATCACTCTGTATCCCGCACACAACAGGATAGACAGAGGGAACCTAGTGTTGAGACACTCCTATCCCCACTTTGCGCCAAATTCTGAGACACCATAGGAAAGAATGAAAATATAAATTTAAATAAATATTTCATATCCTCGAGTGGGGATCGCATCCAAAACCAATCGTATATACAGTCACACACTTGTGCCTCTGCGCCACGACAGGCCTCCTATCCTCCTATTTCCTATGAATTATGGTAATTTACTATACTAGTGCCGTTAAAACGTCTACGCTAGCTTGTCATGTAAATTTAACGCGCTCGCTAGCGTATTCGTAGTCGTATGTCGAGCTAATTCCTAGTGCATTCGCAATATGGCCACAATTTGTTAATATTTTACATTGCAAACATGTTATTAATTATTGTTAAATAACGTTATGTGAAGTCTTTCTATTTATGTTTCCTGACTTTACAAGCCTTGATTTGCATTTTATTGTACAATTTACTTTAGGAGGTTTGTTCATTGTATTTATATTATGAATTTAAGCAAAAGAATGACACCTGGTAATGATTGAATATAAAAGCGTCGGTCATGGGATCGATTCTCATTTAGAGGAATAAGGTATTTCCTTGCTTTAGTAAGAAGATAAAGTGTGACACTAAATTTCACAGTCGAGAATCAATACGTAGATAATTTCCTGGAAAGATGAAAACGAAGTGTCTTAACACTGTTTTTCTTCGTTTTGTCATATGTGGGATACAACATAAAGCAAAAAAACTAATAAAATGATTTAATTAAATAAACAAATAATTAAATTCAATTTTTTATGAATAAATTATTAGCAAAAAATGAACCGATATCAAACAATAAGCTAAAAACTATAAAATAAATTGACTTAACATAAAATAAAACGTACGTACCTACGTAGTTTGCCTAAAAAAATTTAAGAGTTCCGTCGACTTCTTCAGGATTCCATCATCAGATCTTGACATGGTCACTATAGAACCACCTGTGAGGTGGTATACCCTTTGAAACAAAAAAAGAATAATCCAAATCGATTTAGGCGTTACCGAATAATCGTTGAACATTAGGTATGTTCACCAAAAAAGTTTTCGATTAATTGAGAACCTCTTTTTTTAAAGTCAAGGTTTCAAAACATTAATCGAAAACATAAAAAATAAGCTTAAATATTTACGCTGTATATAAGCTTTCTGGCTAAAGCTTCTAGTATAAATAAAAATATTTCATTTTATACGAATTTTAATGTGACGTAAAAGTCAAATTAGCGAAAAAAACGGTGTGACAAAATGACAGATAGACAGCTAAGTGATCCTATAAGAATTTCTTTTTTATTTTCAGATACGGAACCCTAAAATATAACAAATCCGTATATTATAATCATAATGTTTACTAACCACACTCATCTATATCTAGATTTATGGTAATAAAAACGTCGATGTTATAATATATGTGACATTAAATTATACTAATTGTACGACACTAATCTCGCAGTCGATGCACGAAGAATTTCATAAATTACTTATAATTCTGTTTTATTGAGGAGATCTCACGAAATACACATATTTGTTTACACACTTAAAAATATTTGACTTTTCTAATATAGCTTCAATAATCAAACTCACGACAATATATTGGTATAAAAATAGAAGTACGGGTAAGTGACAAATATTAAAATAATAATATAAAAAAGAGGCCTGTTAAGGTGCAGGGACACAATCATGTGACGGTAGATGCGGTAGACTGTGGGTTTGATTCCCAGTCGAGCTTTTTCTCTCATATGCACAGATGACTTAGTGTGAATATACTCCAATCTTAGCCTGAATTGGAGACATTGTTTGTAGAGTGGTGGAACTCAAATCCGGGCATGTCTTAATAACTTTACATTTAAATGAATATGGTTAATTTTCCCGAAAAACAAAAATGCATAAACTATACAAAAAATAAAATCCCGAGCAGATGAACACCATCCTTTACATTAACTACCTGGTTCTTGTAAAGGAGTTAAATTGCAACTTGCGTTGAATAATAGCCTCACGTTATTAGTTCCGTTCCTAATTATTATCTAGCCGCTTTTCGCCCGCACACTCTACAGTACACACACTACAGTAGCCAAAAGGAAACTAGTGTCAAGATACTCTGTTCTCCACTGTCCGCCCGAATTTGACACACTTCTTATTGAATGGTGACATTTCCAAACTAAATATGTCATCTAATTAATATAATTGCAGTAAAAAATATAATTATATTAACTTACAAATATAGTTTGTACGTAAAAAAATCCAAATGGACACAAAACTTAGCACCCATATAAACCTCCAACTTTTTTATATGTCGTTGATATTGAGAGCCTCATATATTATTATAGAACGTTGAACTTGGCTCTTATTTCAATATCTATGACATTTTTCACTGGATGTTGTTATCTAGACGTTATATACAGACATAAGTAACTACAATAGTAGTTACTTATCGTACTTTATCATTTCGAGCTTAAAGCTCGTATGACCTTTTCAATTGCGTACATTGTTACTATCGTGTAATGTTTGCTAGTGATATTGCAATATGTCGATAGATTATGAAGGTTGATGGATTGATCTTTTTATTCTTGCGTTGGTCACGAGTTCGAATTTTGATTTTGATAACTTTTGATTTTTTTTTAAATTTAGATGAGGATTCTATTTATTAATAGGTAATGCGTTTCTGTTATATATTTGTATTTTTATTTCAAGCTGATATATAGCATTATGTGAATATAAAATTCAACATTTATACATTTTGTTTGTAGTTTCATTTAAATTATGTACATATAATCCTACATAATGTTTAGGGACGAAGTTTAACGTTTTATTTTCTCTATTTGCCTTTCCTTTTGAGGGGTAGTGGTAAATGAATTATAGATGAATGGACATGAACATGTAGAGGCCGGCCATGTGGCGTCCTAGCATCGAGTATTGTTTAATTGGACCAAAAAAAAAAAGTGTCTTCACGTTTCTTTTTGCGCAGAGTAATGTCAAGAAGAGTAGAGTCGCGGCGATTTAACGTCGGAATTTAACGCTGCGTGAAGACAACTGTCATGATTATAAACTCCACCGCAGCGCCAATCTACTACCTCCAATCTTTACAAACAGTACAATAACGTTTTATCACACAATAAATCACTAAGACAACGGGACTCTAGAGCTTTAATTCGATTCGATATCGAATGGAACGCGGCGTCGTGAGTAAAACAAATAAAAAGTGTCGCTAAGCTGAATAATGGATAGTGTAACTTGATACGTCGCTGGGATCTCCCGTTTCTTGGCCTATACTTTATTAGGTTATGAACAGTGATTTTTGAAGTATAAAATAGATGTATCATTTGATAATGGATAGCGGGAGATAAAAAAAATGTGAAATGAATGTGCTTATAAGAGATGGTGGTGTGGCTTCATATCTCATAAGAGGTTTTAAGGGTGCTTACTCGTATATTAGAATTTGTTCTTGTTGTCTTGTAGTGCAACAAAGCCTTTTCTCTAAACTAGAGTTATGCGGAGTACAGGGAATAAGCTTAAGATACCTTAAATAAAAAAAACTGGTCAAGTTCGAGTCGGATTCGCCACCCAAATTCCGTACGAAATTCAGGATTGTAGGTCTATTTTTGAAAGTTAACAAAGTCGTATAAAATCGACTGGAAATTTGGTAATGGTTTTCTTTGTAATATTTCTCTATTTTTAACTGTTATGTTAGTTAAATTATTTCTTGTCCAGTAATATTTGAGCATATTATATTGAATGTCACAAATTTGAAAATTATGATGTTATTTTTTTATTGAAAATATGATTATAGTAAAGTAATTTTAGATAAAAAAATTCTACCACTGGTAATGGTGAGAACTCAATACTAGTGTATGATTCGACATGATTGAAAAATGGCGGCAATCCAGTGACAGTTACCTCAAATTGATACGTAATTCCGAATCGATTCAATTTATTGGTTCCTTAATAGAAATATTAATTAATATAATATGTAGGTATACGCTAAAACGTCAACGTTGCCCAAGTTAGACAGAAATGACTGTAAATTTGATGATTGTGAGTTCGATTCCTACGTATAATAATACATTGTTTTCATTTCCACTATTTAAGTTCTAGAAACATAAAGCGTGGCGTGCCGCCACTCAACAAGAGATGGCATAAAGCAGGCGAAATGTTTGTCTTGACATGAGGTTTTCTCTATGTATCCTGCTATGTACCAGAAGGTATAAGGTTATTTTCATAAATTGATATTTACATATATAATATAATATTACCTAAGGTTTTATTAAGCTACAATGACTCAATTATTATTATTAACATTTAACGACAACGATTATAACAAATATACTTATAAAAATGTAAGATTGTCTGAAAAATGTGTGACTATAGCGCGACGGTTGTGAGTTCAAGCACCATATGTGGGAATGAATTGTTACCCTTAAAGCCCGGCGTTGAGTTCCGCCACTAAATACGTAATGCTTCGAAAAATTCGAAGGAAATTGGGGAATGGAATGGAACCCTAGGTTTCATCTGCCTATCCTGCCGTATGCGGGATACAGCGTGAAGCTCATTTTGTAACTAAGTAAATAATAGATAACACAAGGTGAAACGTAAACTACATACGCTGATCTTAGATACGCCGCTGCACGGTGCGGCCGCTGTTTGCCGCATCCAATCAATTTCACGTCCATTTCACTGCCACCTTTATTATATTCGATGACCTCTCTCAAACATCGATAATAACCGACTCTTTCCATAATCGATCGATAAATCGAGAACTTCACAAGCCTACGCTTTTTTGGTTGGCTTACCAAATTAAATAAGCTTAATCAAGCGATGAACGGTTTTTATCAAAAGAAATTGTTACTTTTCTCCATTGTTCAGTTGGGAGCTGTGTCTTGTCTATTATATTATAGTTAAAAAAAAAGATTAAATGGATAGTTATTTTTTTTAAGATGTTTGTAACATTGTATTCTGTGGTAATTCATGCTTCTTTATATGTGGTAGAATACAAAAAAAAAACAGTTATACTAACTGGAATAGTAGTGACAAGGAAAAATGTTGATTTGATTATTTAAAAAAAAACGTGTCAGTTTTTAAAGCAAAAAATGACTGAGCTTTTCTGTACTGCAATTTTTTTTTCAGATTCACACTGTGTCCCTCACACAGCACACTAGGCAGACGGAACCTAGTGTTAAAACAGCCCATTCAGCCTTTTCCAGGGAATTATAAAAGCATTTTGTAACGACTGGGTGGAACTTTAAAAAAATTAAAATATACATTTTAAAACACGTTTAAAATAAACGTTAGTTAAGTATGTATAAGTAATATATTTTATATATAACTTACACATACTTATCCGACAGCTTCTAAGTTAATTCTTATTAAATCGTACGGTTGCTCATTACCACGCTCCACTAGCTCTGTACAAGCTCAGAAATCCGATACTCTGGTACTGGATCTGGTGACACTGTATGAACTTTTACATTGTCAGCTACAAATTAACGCGTAGATAATGCTGACTGAATTAATTTGTATTTAATATAAATAGTAATGGTCGTAAATTAGATTTTTTGATCTAGAAATATTTGTTATGTTAAAATATACAATATCTATAGCTCGTGTTATATCACGTACATCGCAGGGTATGTTGAGTGAATCTGGGAACCTTTTGGTAAAATACTCCGTTCCCATTAAGACCAATTTCCGCTGAATACTTGAGACATTGCATGTGAAGTGGCGAAACTAAACATAGCGTTTTGCCTATTTATCAGAGCAAGGAAATAAAAATATTAAATATTTTTTTCCTCTAGTGGGAATCGAATTAAACACCTTTCTCGCTGACAGACACACGATATTTACGCCCCTGCGCCACGGCGTCCTCCGTGGTTACACAAGATATACTGTATTTAAGCATGTAAGTGAATTTATCTTTGTAATTAACCTTTCCTCTTTTAATTAAACAAATGCATAGATATGAAGTATTAAATTTATTACTCAAAAAAAATAGTACCATTATTTTTTATACACTTAGTGTGGTTTCCAGATACCTTTCGTTAGGTTTGAAAATAAAAAGAGAAACTCTCCTTACTATCTTTGCAACCAAATATCTTTTTTACAACTTTTGGTCGGATGCAACTCATTAGAGTGTAAAATAACACTATAAAACAAGTAAAGCTCACACGCTTCGTCAATTTCTTAAATCGTGGCTTTTACAATCTATACGCTTTAACCAACTAAAGAGCTAAGTAACCATTTAATTTTTTTTCCTCTTCACGCTGTATCCCGCTTACAAGGCAGAAGTAACCAAGTGTTAAGACGCTCCGTTCCCCACTTTTTGTCGAATTCTGAAGGCGTTGAATGTTGAGTGGCGAAATTCAACGCCGTGACTTAGTACCAGAGCGAAGAAATAAAAATAATAATAAAAAAAAAAATTAGTCCAATCGCATTACAGTCACAAGTTTTCTATAGTCGAAAGATTTTATGTAAGTATAATAATATATTGATACTTTGTTAGAATATAATTGCTATTTACCAGTATTCTCGTATAATCATCAAGATTGCTGTATCTACACTGTATGAAATATTACGTTGTGTATATTTTGTACGTCGTGTTTATATAAATAAAATATATCTAATAATATAATATCTTAAAATTGAAATTAGTATGCAGAAGAATTGTATTTAGTGAAGTAAATTCGTTTTCACCGCTTAAATCAACCGAGATCTCTCCCTCCCTCTCTTTGGACCTCATCAAAGAATCACCATAATTTTATTCAGAACTTTACTAAATGAACCTGTTATCATCACGCATCATAATTACAGACCGTTTGCCGACAATGACCAGGTATTTGTGGAAGAAGTTAAAACTGCATTATAAAGAATACATTTACTTTACCAAATTTGGTGCGACGTGTGGGAGACGAATAACCGGCCGTTGCATTTTAAAGCGTTATTATGAATCGTATAAAGGCACATTATAAAATATGATATGCAATATTAAAGCGAAATATTGGCCGCAAAAATGCTGTATGTTAAATATTAATATATTTAGCTCGTTGTCGTTTCACAGTGTGGAATTTGTAAAATGCATTAATTTGCGTAAAATGTACAGAAATGTACATTTTATTTCGTTGTGTGGAATACGGGTTTTGTTTCTGGCCTTGCTCCTTTCGAATATAAACGAATATAAATTTTACGTTATTGTCAGGCAATCCGTTCGCACCGCACTTTGTCTCACTATCAAAGCGAATAAATGAAAATCGAACCCACGGCCCTCGCGTTTACAGTAGCACGCAGCGCCACAAAGGCCTCAATAAATATATTATACTGTTTTTCTGTTTGTGTAGTTCAAATAACGCATTGAAGTCGACTATAAGGAATTAAAGCAACGTACTTAATTGTTACCACAATTGAAATCTTTATGTTAATGTCTCTTGTAAGTATTTGACTGCACACAAATCAAAATATATTTTTTTTCAGCTTCACGATGTATCTCGTATATAGCAGGTTAGGCAGAGTGTGCCTAATACCATTCTCCGCTCCACTTGCGCCGAATTGTGAAGGAATTCTATTTTGACCGGCGGAAATCAACGCTGCACTTTGTATCAGCGTCAGAGCGAAGAATTGTAAATTAAATATGTAATTTCCTCGAGTGGGAATCGAACTCACAACCGATCGCGTACACAGTCGCACGCTTGTGGCCCTGGGCCACGATCGGCCTTAATTATCATGATTGATGATTCAAATACTTTTACACAATCTTAAATCTCTTTTAACTCAACAACCCAGTAACTACAAAGGTGCGTTAGTCTTTTAAAATGTCTTTTAAAAAGTCTTTTAAATGGTTACTAAGAAACAATCAATATAAACGCTAGAGACAAAAAGGCGTTCGGCCAATTTAAGAATAACTAACTTACAGCGGGATTCATCAAAAATCGATTACAAGACAAATTGCAGTTTAACAACCGGCCACGGACGGAGGCTTTGTGGGACTTTGACGCTCTGCGTTTTGTATGAAAATAATGCTTGTATACACTGTTGTTGTCAATTAAGATGTGGATTTGGTCAGTTTTCCTTTTGATTATGTTATTTTTTTTTGTTTATTTTTGCAATTGCTATTTTAGTTTGTTTATGTGTTATTTTTGATATTGCGATAAGCAGAGTAAAATGAGTAGTAGCAGAGTAAATAACCTCTGTCACTTTACTGTTTACATCACCCACTTTATTTGCTGACACTACATTTACTTGATAAAAAATAAATGACTTTAAATTCTAAAAAAAAATGTACAAACGCTGTACAAATACTGTAAGCGCGACAATCTGTGGGTTCGATGCCCACTTGAGTAAATCAAATATTTAATATTTTAATTTCTTAGGCGTAGAGTTCCGTCCTCAACACGGAATGCCTCCTGAACACGGGAGAAAATGGTGAACGGAGTGTTTTAACACTATGTTCCTTCTGCCTATCCTGCTGTTTGTGAAATATAGCGTGAAACTCAAAAAAATACATAATTTGTCCGTAGTTGTTTGAATGTTTGATTAAAAATATCGATTTCGTTTAATCAAAATGTCACCACTATCGTAGCGCTAACGACACCGATAATTAAAAGCCGTAGCTCGTTAACTATTCAATATGTAAGTTCTGATTATTATTGTATGTGGATTAAAATTGCATTTCTGTGTTTATTTATATATTGTCAAAATCCACATAGACAGCGCAGCGGCATAACGAATGACTGTAAAATGGGACGTGTCGGGGTTCAATTCCCACTCGAGGGGACAGCTAAGAGTTCTTAGACCATCATGGTGCAACAATGATATGACAGAAGCGGTCAGCCAGTGCGGTGGGCGGCAGTTGTCAAACCCGGACGCCACATCGGCGGCTTCTTTTTCGAACATTTTGAAAAACTTTAATGTTACGACGGAAAAGTTATAGCCACTGAATTCTTTGAAGCTTTGCGTGTTGAATGGTGCTACTCAACGTCAAGCTTTTGCCAATGCAACAGAGTAAAGAAATGAAAACATTGATAAATAATAATTCATTCCCTAGAGTGATCGAATCAGAGATCGAACCCACAACCGTCGCGTTACAGTCACACCACCTGCGCCACAACGACCTCTACATAATATTAACTGTGGTTATTATTATATCAAAACAATGAACTTTGTTTATAGGTTAAGTTAAATAAAGGAACGCCGTGAATTGGATTATAATTAGAACAGCATAAGGTCGTGGCAGCAATTGCGCCGGCGCCGCTCGTTGATGTCACGCGCAGCTAATTATGCCACCGGCCGGATTAATTGTTAGGATCAACGGACACTTGGACGAGATAGCGTGGATTTTTTTTATAAAAATTAAATTATTTTCTTTCTTATCTGTAATAATCAGCTTAATACTGTACCCCACACAGAGCAGGGTAGGCAGAGGGAATCTACTTATGAGACATTAAATTCTCTACTTTTTGCAGAAATCTGGAGGCATTGTGTGCTTAGTGGCGATGTTTTTGTTTTTGCCTCGACACCAGAGCGAAGAAATGAAAATATAAATAAATATTTCTATAAATTTAAATAAATTTAATAGTGAGAATCGAACTTACAACCAGTCACGTTTGCAGTCACACACTTGTGCTGGATTCTTTTATTATTATTTTTATGTAGGCTTTTCTGTTTAATTGCATTTTTTTTTCATGATTTCATAAAAGTTACGAGATGATGAAAGTATAGCAATAGTCCAAAACAAATTTAAAGTGTCAGGCATGTGTCAGTAGTTTTATGATTTATCTTAAAAAATTATTAAATTTAGCATAAATATGATATACAATGATATAGTACCTTAATATGAACGTTATGTTTCGATTTCCATAAGGCCCAAATAAGAATAGCTAGCAGCCCACACGCGGCTTCGCCTGTTTAAAGTTATAGCCAAATTATACAAAATGTTTATATAAATTATAGTTTTTTTTATTATTCTGATTAAGATTTTTAAGGCGTTCAGATGGATCAAACAGCTTTTCTCACAAACTTTCACATTTATAATATTTATAGGGGTTTCCTCATTTTGCTAAATAATATGTTGTTTCCCGTCACTTTATACGTAATATCTGGAAAACTGAGTGTTTGAGTTCTGGATTTCTTCTTAATTTTGTTAGAAAATCAAAAACACAAAGATGGTGCCACCATAAAAAGCTTGTGGTAATAAAAATATATACAATAAAAATCTATTTTTTTATTATATTACGCTTAGATGTTAATTTTCGATAATCTCCGTTATAAAATACGTAAATAACATAAACACGCCGGCGATAAATCAACTAATTTTATGGTCTTATATTTATTACTTTGTAATCTCAACATCCTTGATTACGCTCAATTGATTTTATAGATTTAAATTAGCTACTAGTGTTTTATTGCCAATACTGTTGAGTATAAAAGAAAAATAAAATTTTATGTAGATTGTAATTCTTATCTTTATATTTTGGATAAACATAATTTTTTGCAAAACATTTTTAAAAAACCTTTGTGGCTTCGATTTTCAGTCGGGGGAGTGAAATTTTTAATACATTCATTTCCTCGGTCTGATAACGAGATAAAAGAGCGGCGTTGAGTTTCGCCATTCGACACGAAATGCCTTAAAAATTTGGTAGATGGAACAGAAGGAACAGTAAACTAAAAGAAAAGAATGAGAGTCAATAAAGTTTAACTAACAACGCTTTGCACGCTTCTGACAGAGGACACAGAGAGAATCTAGTTTTAGAATTTAGATACTCCATATCATGACAAAAAAAAAATTAATTCGACTAGCTCATGTTTATTTAGGGTTCCAGAGTCCCCTTTCTAGGGTTCCAGATCTCAGAAGGTAAAAACGGAACCCTTTTCGGATCACTTCGTCTGTCTATTTATCAAGACTACTTATTTCGACATCACGTGGAGCTGAAATTAATATCGAATATTTCGATCTGTAGTCCTTTGACGTGCAGAAAAAATCAAGCTTCTAAGTCAATGTAATAAAAAGATTTTATACATCGATTTAACATTTTACATGCATTTTGTATGAAATTCACCAGTTAATTAATTTGAATATACATATATTATATATGCCCGCAAACTTAAATCGATCAGCTTTTATATAGTATATAGTTGTAATTCCCATTAGCCTTCAATCATGAGATTGGTATGGTAGGCGCGATGAGCGACTCCGACTCGCACATAACTAGTGTTTATTTATTATTTTTTATTCTGGAGTGGTTACTAAGTAAGGAAATTCAATGAACATGTTTTATAATACCTTCAAAGTGATTTGAACCTGCGAAATTTGATCAATTCTCCACTCAACTCTGAGACAATTTCTTGATAGGCATATTCATATTTCTATACGTTTTTTTAAAAATAAACGTATTCATGTCATGATCATCATCTTATATCTGAAACATGTAATACAAGAAGTCACGGTTATTTTGTAAATGTCCACATTTGAAATTAAAAATGTAATAACATGATGATTTCCCAAGCGACTCCAGTGGCAGCCGACCCGATTTCTTTATACTAATCTATTAGTGTTGTCGACCCCGATAAATTGTGCAGACCATATGACTGTTCATCCTGAACAAACAACATTTGTTAGAAAACTAAACAAAAAACCATGCAATTTTCAACTTTGTTTCTATATTTTTAAGAGATTCTATATACTTAAGGAGCTGCAGTATAATTTGTACCGTTCAAACACAGAGACGTGTTAACGCCATGTTTTGTTTTGTAATACGAGAAGCGGTAGGGACACGAGTGACTCACTTAGCGACGCCTCTGAAAGAAACATTGTTGCAAAATTATATCTTGGGTTACATTGATTTGTGGAAAAAACGAAAAGTATAAAGGTACACCTTATATGGCTCACTTTGGTTTGATGAGAAAAAGAGTGATGGATAATGGTGGATCAATTAACCGTATTCTAAATATATCCGAATATGTAAATGATGTGTTTATCTGAAGCTTTTAGTTAAGCTTTTAGTTAAGGTAATATCGTCAAATTAGACAGAAAGTGAAGGATGAATGCAATGAATCTTGAGCAACTATATCTTCTGCTACGTACGCCTCTATGCTAGATCAAGGAAATAAAAATGTGGAATATTTCATTCTGCCCGTCGTGTTTACAGTCACACCCTTGTGCCACGTAGCCTCCAATGCCTCTTGAGCGTATATAATGTTTTTAGTTCTAAAGCATGAAGCATGATTGATATATCATGTTTATACTAGGTACATCTAAAATAATGATTATAGTATACGTATCAAAAATATTAATAAACATAATTTCTTATTTATTTATATCTTTTTTGGATAAACTGATAATTGTTAAAGAATTATATTACTAAACGGAATAAAAAGTCAAGTAAAGTAAGCTGAGCTAACTAAAGTTGTTATAAAAAATGGAAAAAAGTAAAAAACAAAATCCAAATTATTCGAGAAAAAACAAAATCGCAATCAACAAATTGGGACACTCAGACACCAGACTGAAGAAGACACATTGGTTTCTTGAACATTTTTTTAATGATAGGGGCTAGTTCAGTCAATTTGGGCCCCTATAATAAAAGTTGACCTGACATTCAAAGCTAATGGTACTTGAACTCTTGCCACTGATAACCTGCGACCTGACGACCTGACGACCCAAGATCGCAACGACGAGCCGACGGTACGAGACCGTCCGTGTATTTTGATAAAATTGTTTCTTAATTAGCGTCGCGAGATCTAACCACGCTGAAGTTAATTTATGCAAAGTGCTTGAGATAAACTTTGACACGTCATATGTCTCACGTGAGTAGTTTGAATGCAATACATTTTTGTATTAGACTTGTAGAGATTTTTAGTTTTTAGCGTTATAGCCAATAAAATTTATTGTTGGCACATTTTTAAATATTCCTATTGATTTTGTAACCATCTTAAAATTATAATTTATGGAATATTTACGTAAGAATAAAACTTTTTGTATATACTTTATATATTTGTATATACTTTATATACAAAAAGTTTTGGAATTAGTTTTTTTTTTTTTTTTTTTTTTTATGGGAGAGGACAAGGCAAACGAGCGTTCGGGTCACCTGATGGTAAGTGATCACCGCCACCCACGACCCCATGCAACACCAGAGGAGCCACAGGTGCGTTGCCAGCCTTTAAGGTGTAGATGAAGGGCACCGGGGCCCGGCATTACCTAATGCGAAACGCAGTGGCAAGGGCCACTACTTCACGCCGGTTTTAAATGCCGGGGGTGGTATTAAATCCGGTCGAGTCTGCCCATGCGTGTTGCCATTACTGGCGACGTGACTCTTCCACACGTACTTTAGTCGCCTCTTACGACACCGACGGTACCAGGGTGATCCTATTCTAAGCCGGGACCACACGGCTAAAAGTTATACATATATCATAAAGTAAATGGAGTTAACAAACGTAGTGCAACATATTATAGTAAAACAAAAGTACATTTCATATTCCCAAATAACCGAATAAGTAGAGCGAACCTAGAGTTGAGACACTCTGCTTCTCATTTTCCGTCCAATTTTACCTATTATGTGGAAAAGAAAACAATGAAAAAAATAACCATATTACACACAGAAGGATAAATTTAAATACAATCATTCCCCTGAGTGAGGTTCAAACCCACAACCATCGAGTTTTTTAGTCAGACGTTCCTTTGCACGTCAACATTTTTCACATTTTTCTTAAATATAATCTTATACTGTAGTAGTTAGTATTATATATAAATAGAAAGGTGCTAAACTATTCATCTTTGTATTGTTCTGAGAATTTGTTATAAAAAATATATAGGAAATAGGTATCTATATGTTGTAAAACTTCTATCTTATCTGACGCTCAATTATCATAGTCGTAAAACGGCACACCCACATCGCTCACTTTGCTTAGGAAAGCACTATACAATCGACTTATGTAGAATAAAATAATATTACTATGTATACATATTATATATATCGTGTCATAAAAAAAACACATATTTTTTTAAGTAATATTCAAATTTAATTAATTCTCAGTCCACCTAAAAGATATAGCGCGAACGATAACAGCTAAAATGTATATTTCAACGCGTCAGACTGCCGTCGGTAGATTAAAATAATAGCAGGAAACGCACGGGTGTTGATAATCGCCCGCCCAATTGAGATTGATTAAAACCACTATTTTTGATGCGAGCAAATTAATATATCTATTTTCAGAATGGACAATTGAGTGTAATTGTCACGAGCTTCAGCTGCGGGTACCAGGAAAAACTTCAACTGAATATTGTGTGTGCTTTTAACCGACTTCAAATAGGTAGGTTCGCAGTTTGATGTGTTTGAGTATTTAATTTAGATTACCGTCTATTTTAGCTATAATTTATTTAAATTCGTATGTTTGTTTATGGGTAAAACGAGGCGTTGAACCCCGCCACTTAACAAGCAATGCCTCCAGAAGTCCGAGTGCAATACGACACCTTTAAGTGTCGTAAACCAGGTTCCCAGGTTCCATCAGCCTACCGTGCTATGTGCGGGATATAGCGTGAAGAAAAAAGAAATATTCACTTAGGTAATTGACAAGTATTTAAAGTCGCATTATTTTACTGATAATGTATATTAAAAGTTCAGTATATACATTTTAAAGGAATGTTCCTTTTTATCTTTACATATTAAATGAAAAAATCCTAAATTATGTATGTAATTTCTCTATTTGAGATTCGTACCTATATAGATCTTATATTTTGCGATATGTAATTAATATGTCGTATTCAATTTTCCAATTAATTTTTCTGAACGCACCCATATATAATTAACAAAAAATAAATTATCTTTATCATTTTACGTCATCCCCTTTAATCCAACTATAGCGTAAAATGTACTTTTAGTTCTTAGTAAAGTTTTTTACACGTGCAAGCAAATCGACTTGCTGATTTGAATATAACAACAGGGCAAACAGCGAGGAAATTACATTACATTTGTATTACAATCTACGAACCTATTTATAGCTTATGTCTTTTACACAGAATATCTCGATGGGCTTATATTGTATCTCTCATATACATAGTAGAGAAAGCTGGGGGAATTTAGTGCTTAAATACTCCAATCCCCATGCACCGACTAATATTCGAGACATTGCGGTTTGAGTAGCGGAATTCAACGCCGCTTTCTAAATCTTTTATTTCTAAATCTGTGGTAAAAGATTTATTAGAAATACATTTTTTTGTTCGCTGGTAGGCGGGCGAAGCATAACAATGAAAATATTAAATATCCCTTTCCCCCGAATGGGAATCAAATCCACAACTGTCGACTGCTGCTGCTTTAATGATATATCATTTTTGTGCTCCTGCGCCATGTTGGCTTCAAATCATTATATATTTGCGTTGTTATTTAAAATTTCAAATTTAAATAAAAACTAATTCTTTGTTATACCTACATATATCTATATTTATTGTTTCATTGTATTACTTTTAATCCAACATCCAACCATATCGTTTTTAATTATTTAATTTCATAATAAATCTCCACAAATTGTCTAAATAGGCTTAAAGTGGTCAATTTTGATGCAAAATCCGAATTTATCAAACATTTTCTTAGAACACAAATTCTTTTAATTTTATAGATGGCATACCATAAAAGTGATACCTAAGTGAAATAATTCAATTTTATACACATTCATTCACCTACCGTAAAGGTGCACTAGAGTTATTATAACTTCGAAACAATATCTTATTTACACTGTAGCTGATATGATAGGTATCGTAGATTTTCACACATCCACGTTTCTAATATTAACGTTTTTGTGTACGTGACATGCTCTATAATAGAGGCCTCACGACGTTAACTGAATAACCGTCAAGTGATACCTTATTAAAGCGAACCCAGGAAAAAGGCCGAATGCCAATCAATCTTTGCTTTACCCACGTCACAATAAGTCATAGTAAAAAGTTGATAATTCATTTAATAGCTGAACCTATCTGTAAATATCTAAATTTGATCTGTAGTACATTGCAATAGAGATGATATTATATAATTTATTTTACAACTTTTTTTGCCGACCGTACAGTAATCACTCGATACAATGGAGTTGACGGTCTGTCGATACACCGAGTTGTGACAGCTAAATTATAGACTTGTATGGTAAACAAATCTAATTACACTACATTATTTGAGATATTTTTTATAATAAAAAGTTATATGTGATCTGAGATAACAAATTTATTAGACTAATGAATGTAGGTTCTGTTGTACTAAAATCCGTTTTACACTAATTGTAATGTAAGTGGCATATCTAAAGTTGATGTGGATCATCGTATCATTCGTGAATTACTGAACGATATCACAGACCAACAATTATTATACTTCCTCAATACGTTTTAAAACATGAATCGTATCGTATTCTTTTCTTTTATTATTCTGTTTCTTTCATCAAAAGTCATTTCATATCATTTATTTGACAGACTGACAGTTAATTTTTAAGTAGCTTAAATATGGCACTTTTTACTCAACTTGCCGTACTCAATTCAATTCAATTTTTTACGTACTCAATACGTAAAAAAATGTGATAATGGCAACAATTTGATGTAATAATTTATAGTTTTAAACATAATGGCTGTAAAGAAAGAATTCTTTTATTTAACTTTATTAAATAAGAAAGTATGAAATTATTTAACTTTATTAAATAAGTTCAATCTGTAAAGCAAAGTTATCACTTTGTGGGGGAAGCCGTCGATTGATTTTCAAAAACACAATTACAGGGATACCGGACTAAGGTCACTTAAAAAGTATAAACATATATGAAAAGATTGATGATAGCGCATTTCGCGCTGCTTCGTCTATCCCGCTAGGGATAAAGCGTGACACTAAAAAAAAAGTTATGTTGCAAAGTAAATCTGTAATACCACTTTCTAGATCTAAACAATAATTCCTTACCTACGAAACAATTTTGCAACTCAAAGCGACAACAAATTCTAATACAATACTCGTATTTTATACATTTTCGTGATTTTATCTGCTATCCATACACGTATAAGATTTATGAGTGCCTTAACGAATAATTTTTCTCTCAAATTCCCTTAGAGGGACAAAATCTTAGATCACACAATCTACTATAAATATTAATGGGCGGCATTCCAAGCGCGCTTTGCGTCATTCTATAAGATTTTTTTTTGCAAAAGTTTGAATTCGATTATATCAAGCTAAACAACAGATGCTATAATAAATATATATATATAGGTATAGTGTATGGAATTCAGGCAGTAAATAGAATATCAATGCAATATAGATTATTTGAAATAATTTTTCACTTTAATAATAAACATATAAAACAACAGGGAACAGAGTGTCTTAACACGACGTTCCCTCTGTCTACCCTGCTGTGTGCGTGATACAGCGTGAAGCTGATTTGATTTACTTAAATATAAAAAACAACTTTGAAAGACAAAACATAAGTATACAAAAATGCCGCATCTCAACAGTATTCCAGCAACAGCAAGGATTTAAACTAGTTAGGGTTACTTTTTACCAAAGCACGCATACTCGCCCGTACGTGCTTGCTTCAAATACTTTTCTTTGCAATCGTAAATGTAAAATATGCTTTTTCTCACTGAATGTTTATACAAAGTATGCCAAATGGAGTTCCACAATAAATCAATATAGCACTGCGCCGGGACCCGTATAATTATGATTTACTGACAAGAAATATTCTAGCATTTTTGTATCCACAATTAACTTCTATTGCAGTATCTACTTTGTCTTTATAAGGCCGAGATCTGGAGGTCAAGACAATCATATCAGATAGAATTTATTGAAGTAATTAATAGACTGTTATATTTTAACGGTACTCTGTAATGGTTTAACTTTAAGTCTTACCCTTTATAGTGTTCGATGAAAGCTCGGTTGATATTAACGTTTTATAGTTATTGATACTGTGATTTTAGAAATAAACTTTCAAAGTTTAATACCAGTCACAGGGACACATGCGTGTGATACGAAAGCTTATGGGTTCGATTCCCACTCAAAGAAATTAAAAATTTAACATTTTCAATCTGGTGTCGAGGCAAAGCGGCGTTGAGTTCCACCACTCAACACGCAATGCCTCCAGAATTCGGTGGAAGGATTGGAGATCAGAAGTGTCTAAATAGGAACGATGTATTAACACTAGATTCCCAAATTTCTTCTGCTTATCCTGCGATTTACTGGATACAGCGTGAGGCTAAAAAAAACATTATTTTGTAGTTATTTGTATTTTCTAAAGATATCTTAATTAACAATGACATTGTAACTACTAAATTATTGCCAATGAGTATTTTGTATTTAATTTGTTGTATTTTGAACATATATATCAGCATCTTATCTCGCGAACTAAAAGCCTTTTAACTATTTTGATAAGGAGTAATGTTTGGGCAGATGCATACAAACATATCATATCATTAGCATTATCCACCGTATCTCAACTGGATACATATCAAATAGACTTTCATTATTTTCAATTTATGAAGAGAAATAAAATGGTATCGGATGGGTGTCTGTATATTGAAGATATATATATATATATAAAAATTTGGTGGCATTAAATAGCTATAAAAAATCAAATTTACAACTTTTATCTGTTTGTATGTGCGTTTATTGTTGTGTACTTTGGCAAGCTTTTCTTAACACATTCTTTTATTTCAATTTAAAATATTGTTACAAATAGTATAGATATCATTTTTAAAATTATACTATTATTAAAAACGAAAGTTGTTGAGATAAGAAAATCAACAATTAAGTTGTTCAAGCGGACGAAGCCGCGCTTCTCGCTAGTCCATTATAAAATACCATTGACACTTTACAAAGTGTTAATGATAATAAAAAAAGTGTTAGTTTTGGCAAAACTTCTTTAAGAATGTTGATACTACTTACGTGTAAATGTCATGAAAGCTTCCTCATTACTTCATTTTTTTTCAATGTACCGTTTACTTCGTAGCTGAACTAAATATGTGCTTTTTTAAATAACATCCAGAGAGGAGCCCTTGCGTTGATTAAAATGAAATTATTGTATTTTATACTTTTATATTATAAACTTTAAGTTTATTTTTGATCGACTGTTTTTCTTACACAGCTAACTACAATGTTGCTGATTATTACTGTTAGAGATGTTGTTTCTTACCAATTATGCGAATTGAATTGAATAAATGTACAGATGGTAATGTAGTACATTAAGAGCGTGAAGGCATTCCTAAGATGATTGTACATAATGATACTCTACAATGTTGACTTCTGTACAAATGTATCTCTCGAGAGAATCCAGTGTTGTAACTTAGCTTTTAAAATAAAAACAATTTTCTTTAATATACTAAGATCCTAATATTAAGACGCTGACGGCCGTTTAATGAACACCGCGATTTTTCCACACATTGTGTGAAAGTGGCGGAATTCAACGCCTCGTTTTAAAATTAATATAAATATGTAATTATTTTCTCGAGTGGAGACCAAACATAGAATGTAACTAATATATTAGATTAGTTTTACGCATATTATATACTCCTCCTTATAATGTTTCTTCTTTGACTTACAACAAAGTTGCAGAAGCGTGATAGCTTTAGTTAAAAAGACAGATCTATATGATATAAGAACTGACAGCGTAATTGTATTGCACCAGGATTGTTTGGAAACAAGTGCCTTTAACCGCCTCGAAGGCCTTTTTTTTCAATTATTTATAGGATATTTATTTTATAGAACAAAAGTTTAATTGTGTTTGTTATTTACTACTTGCAATTTTTTATTTATTTCCAGCGTAATCACACAACGTAATCAGATACTTCTTCACTAAGTAGACAGTCGCTGTCATTTTTAGTAAGGATTCCTCTTAAAATTCTTTTTTAAGTGAAAAAATCTTAGCTTAGGCAGAGGGAACCTGCTAGTAAGTAAGCCACTTCATTCCTCATTTTCCGTCCAATTTTCGAGACATTGCATTTTTTATTTTTTAACGCGCAGTTAACTTTCATATCAACTTCATAAAAACATAAAAAATATTCAATATAAAACGAACACTTTTAACGAAGAAAATTCTATAAATGGAATAATTTCTGTAACGCGCCTGTCGTGTACCCACCTAACATTATATGATTAATAGGTAGGCGTTCGAAGTTAGTTAATTTTTAACATAGACACTTTTTTTTAGGTGCGCAATGAATTCATAACTTAACATTTATAGGTTTTTACTATTTTTTTAAATTAAACAAAGAAAATATAAGTATAGATATTTGAATATGAATTGGGAGCGGTCGTAGCACAGGTTCACAAGTGTGTGATGGTAAACGCGACATGTTGTGGGTCAGATCTTCAGTCGAGGAAATGGAGTACTTAATATTTTTATTCTTTGTCCTAAAATCGAGGCATATCTCTGCGTGATTTCATATTTTACACAATTCTCTCAACAGGAAATGCGCGGAGTGTCCTAACACTAGCCTCTCTCTGCTCACTCCCCCCAAGCGAGATACAACGTGAAGCTGAAAAATAAATTGAAATTCACAAATTTTTCAAGGGGCTGTAAACCGCATGAATATTTAAACACGAAGAATATATCTTCTGTGGCCTCTGCGCGGACAGCCGTCATTTTTAATTAAGAGCATCTTCACCATTAATCAAATTATATTTCTGTTATGAATAGTTTTTTTTATTTTATAAAGAATATATTTTAGAACGTGAAAAGCGTGATGCTTAAAATAATTATGTTTCTTATGTTTTTTTTATTATGCTGTTAATTAATTGCATAACTTTGTACAGGCGCACTCAAAATATGTTTTAATGATATTTATTCAATATGATTTCACAAGGAATGGTAAACTTATGATTCTATTTTAGATTTAATTATAGATTTAATTACTGCTCCAGGTTAGTTGGGATCGCCATCCAATATGCTTTTAATATAATTTCGCAAGGTGACAAAAATGCCTTATATCCTCTCTTCTTAATTATAGACAAATGTTTTAGTTCTTTATATTATCCTATAATTTTACAGATAACAAAATAGTCTCTCTATACTATTAATAATATATTTTTAATGACCAATATATTACAATATTCTGTCTGTCTGTCTAAAAATATTAATTTCAGAAATCGATCATCAATAGAAATAAAAAAATATTTGTGAACTCTCAAATAAAGAAAACATATTATCAAGAGACAGAAAAAAAAATCTTTGCGTCAGAAATTGCGTCATAACTCCACGTCGCACTGTCTTGCCAGAGCGAAGACATCAAAATAATTTATTTGTTGGAATGGTAGCCTTAAATGTTATATAATTATTTTAATTCACGAAAAATAATATCGATAATAAAAAATCCCACAAACTGCAAGCCTACAATTAGCCTAATTTCAATCCAATAAAACTAATATACGGTATTGTATTTATACGAATCCTTTTGTTTCAACATTTCACTCACTGTAAACTAATTAATATGACACGCTCTAATGTTTTTTTAATAACGCCATGGGACTGGCCCATTGCAATTATTCTAATGCATAGGTCTACAAGCAAAACTCGAGAAAAGTCAAATGTACTCTAAATTCGTCTTTATTTCCTCAAAAATAAGAGCTATAGCAAATTTTTCTAAGTAAATTTTAGTCTGTCACTTCATTTCGTTTCCAATTTCTAGAGTAACTTCGTACATTGTGAGTTTTTTCGTGATGAACTCGAGTATTAAGTGATGGTGGAAGCGACGGATATTTATTTTATTGTGGCTCTGCATTAGAAGTTAACCTAATCGAGAGTAATTTGAATAAATCTATCATGGTATTTTTATATGGGAATAGATGAAGATATGGAATGTTAATAAGAAAGAAATGGTTGAATTAAGTTTGATATAACTTAGATATTTAAGTAGTTTGTAAGCCATATGTCACTTAAACTCTGGAAGTATTATATATAGAATATATACAATATATATACAATATTAGTATCCTCTATTTGTACCTATATCCTGCAAGATGAATGGTTTAAAAAAAATAACAACAGTAACTTTATTAAAAAAAAACTTCTAGCCTCTTAGAAATATACCGAGATATTTTTTTCCAATCACGTTTACTATTATTTTAAAAATTTTACATATCGAATCGGTCAATTCGAATAAATCACTCGTAACAATGCGAATGAACGGTGATACGGAACTAATGTGTGGAATCGATTAGCAAGCACCAATCGATGATCGTCGTATAGTATTTACTTGCTTCTTAATCGCCTATTTGATCGATTTAAGTATAAATCGATTTAAAGAATTGAACTTACAATCAAGCTTGTAGCAAATATTGCGTGGTTTACAACATTTAGCCATTGATTACGCTAGTAGTAATGGATGAAAATTGGATATTTTTTAATCTTGACAATTGTTTTCATCAATTTAATACTATAAAGGTGTGTTAGGATGGTGTGCAGCGTTGATTTTCGATATTCAGGAAGAAAGCGGAGTGTCCAAACACTAGATTTTTGACTTAATTTTTTTTAAATTCAATAAATATTTTTCAATACAGGCTTCAACAATTTTTTTCAAATGTATACTAATAAAGAATAAAGCTGAAGAGTTTGTTTGGTGATATGCGTTAATCTCAGGAATACCGAACGGACGAACAAACAGACAATATTAAGGTCGCACTTTTAATATGAATATATAATAGTTAGTATATATAACAGTTAGACGGGTCAATGCACTCTGTTCCGTCATAAAACTAGAAATCATATGAATATACATTTATTAAACATTTATTCTCCGCGCGGGTGACATTTTATAAAACGTTATAAAATTCAAATACCATGCTTTAGAGTGGACTTGTCCCGTGCTAGCCTGACATTGAGCAGTAAAAAATATAAACATTTGTTTAAATAAATTAAAAAAGTTTTATACTTCAATTTTAATTTTTTTTAAGTTCACGCTTTGTCTCTTATAGACCGGGATAGGCAGAAAGGAACTAGTGATAAGATAACTATTTGTTCACGAAACTCAACACTATACTTTATAGTTTAATGAAGAAATTTAATGACGGCAGACGTGGCTCAGAGGCATGTGTCTGTGAACGGGAAAGGTTATGGGTTCGATACCCATTCGAGTCTCAAAACTAGGCTCCCTTTGTCTCAAAACTAGGCTACCTGAGGCTGAAAAAAAAACCAAAATTAATTATCTTGTGGTATTTTCCCTGAATTTCGTAAAAAAAGCATGGTCTACCTAATAAAGAGTGTAACACATCAGGCGGATGAGACGCAATCAGCATGTAAATGACGCTCTCACTGGACGTAGCAAACGTCGAATATTGATCGGCGCATTATGATAATACATGTTAAAATGTAACCGGCGATTTGACGCACGTTGCGAATCGCTTGTGTGGCACTACCTTTAGTTTATGAGATTTTTTTTTATATCAAGAAATTATGTTTCAAATCTCTTAGAGCTATTAAATAGAGTCAATTTATGTTAAGTGTTAGGCCATGAGGCTTTGGGTGATAAAATACTTCTTAAAAGTTGTTATTTTACATTTAAATAAAAAATAAAATAGAAATAAAAATATTTTTTTTAAAAACGTGTAAAAAATTTTATGTACTGGGATTTGAACCAGAGGAAATTTGAAATCGGCATTCCCGCTTAAATTTTTATGGGTTTTTCAAAAAATTTATAAAGTATAATATGTATTTTTATTAAAACGTCAGATCGGAGCTAGAACAGAATTGATTGAACGTTTATTGTGGATTAAAATCTCATCCATGTGAATATTTTTGGTTTATCTTGGATAACTTAATAAGGCTTCTTGTTATATTTTCTAATTTCTATACTTATGTCAGTCATTACGATCCCACCCATATAGTATTAGCTAATAAAGTCGTTTAAATAGTTTTTTTTTATTAAATAATGATATATTGATTGCATTATTGTAATATGATTACTGGCTACATAGTATGTTGATACATGTACACGTACCTTAATACACACATAATAAAATAATAAATCTCTTCCCACTAGTTGGCTGGAATATATTTCTGTTAGAAATAAGCCCACCATTGTTAACGAATCTTTCAATTTTGTTTTATTTGTGTGCTTTTTTAAAGTGCAATAAAGAATATATATATAAATTATTATTATTATTGTAGTCTATATGTTACAAAAGACCGAAAAGAGAAATCCTACACCATCCATGACTATAAATTGCAGCGCAGTGCAGTGCTTTCAATAATACGTAAATATTTTCATTTTCGTACGTTTATATTTCCATTTTCTTCGCTCCGGTGTCGAGTTCCTATTCTAAATATATATATATCGTAATAAGCGATAAATAACAAATAACTTGCCGACTATGCCAATATTAATATTTTATAAGGGCTGGTTGCCACATGCTACGTGCAATTAGCAACGCATCTGCAACCTGAAATGTGACACGATCGTTACTCTGATACTAAAATTGATACAATAACACCGCGAATCGTCGTTAAATGTCAAACATATTATGTGGATTAACACAGTTTTTTATATTATAATATGATAACTTCAGTTACTTTATGGATAAAATAAACTTCTATTAGAATATTTTATATACAGTCAACTCTATTTATTATATGCATTTATGTGTTTTTTAATGATGTGGAAATGGATATGAGTCATAGGTTTACCTAAATTTATATATAAAACACTTTATTATGTTATTACTTTTTTCCAATTTACCACTCAGAAACACATGTCCCATAAAATTTTACGATTTACTTTATTTTATTTATACGAGATTGGACCTGATGACCATCTATTATCTATTTATGCAACCAATATTTATTTTTCAATTAATAGTAACCAACGTACGACGTCATTATTGAAGTAGACAAACAAATCTTAGTAGATTTTTCAGTTTTTCTTTTTCTTTCAAGGTGTTATTTGAAAGACACATCCATGTATACCGGTATAACTTCAACACTATAATCTTATTTCACATACTAAGATACAATTGTAAACTATTTTTTTATTGATTTTTACGTAATAACAAGCAGCAGCGTAGCTGGTTAAAACATTTCATTTCTCAATACTGCCAAAAATGATAAAAATTCAATACAATTATTCCCCTGATTGGTCATCAAACCCACAACCGACGCGTTTGCTGTGCCACTGCGCCACGAGAGCTTATTATATATCCATCCCCATTATATTGGCCGTGAATGACAGACAGACGGATCATAGGAGCGTCTATTCGGAATACATACTAAACGTTAGGCCTCGGCTAGACACTTAGTGGATCGCGCATTACCATACAATGGGCTGTCATAGCTGCGTCCGTCAGGCTCGCGCTACCGGGCTTCATTCTGATTACTCTATTTGATGCATCAATAAATTGTATGAATATATATGGTGGTATTATTTATGGGTAAATTATATTTAAGTTGTCCGTGTATCCATATTTTTTTATGTCTCTTACTTGTTAATAATCTATTTAATAGATTCGACAGATGTTGGTGATATATCATCCATTTTTTTTCATCTTTCGTTGAAATTTAGACAGTGAATTTTTATTTTACGGTAAAGACTGGTTATGTGCGAGTCTGAGTTTGTACCAAGTTCAGGATTGTAAGTCTATGGGTCAAGTCAAAGTACAACTTTTAAAAGTAAACTCATTCGAAATGAACAATGATGATTGTAATGATTTTTTTTCTATTAAATATCCAAATATTTTATTGGTAACTTCACGATCCTATAAGGGTTCCTTTTTAACTTTCCGAGGCCTAAAAAAACAACTTACCTAAATTTGAAGTCTTACTGGTTGTGTATATCAAGTTAATATTTGTGCTACGAACGTGTAAATTGAAGAAATATTTTAATAAATTTGAAAATTCTTGTTAAACTATATTACTCTCTATATATGACTAATATTTTACTCTCTTTATATGAAGACTGTGACGATAAAAAATAATGTATATATCGAGCTCACATTACAACATTTCTGTAAATAACTAATTTTACATCGAAATACGGTAAAGATTATCGTTTATTTTAACAGTGTGTTCAAACCTACGAGTATAAAATGGTGAACAATCTGAATTCCTCTATTGCGGATCGAATTTCGTGTTTGACTTGCATGAAATTTCTGCGAATGAGTTTTAAAAATAGAGTTAAATTCTAGAATAAATTGGTAAACTTCCAATATTATTGTATCTGAGTAAAAAAGAGAGAGCTAGTAAGTAAAGATAGAGAAGATAAGAGATAGTTAGTTAAGTGATAGTTACATAATCCTTTTTTATCAAGACTCAGCCCAGTGTCAACTGTCCTCCCATATTCGAGAGATTGAGTGCGATCTGGATGCCATTTTCACCCTGTCAGATATGTCGTAGGGGATCTCCCTTACATCTGTACATCTGTACAAAACAAAATATTACTATTTCTTTAACAGAACATCGATTCGATAGAATATCATAAATAATCATATCATCAATTAATATAAAAATTTGAATGAGGCGAATTCGTGGTGCAGGAGCGCAAGCATGTCACTGTAAACTCGGCAGGTTATGGGTTCGATTCCCACCCGAGAAATTTAATTATTGATTATTTTCGTTTCTCCGCTGTGATGTCAATGTAAAGCACGACATTGAGTTGAGAGAAGTGAGTAAGTGTAAAAAAAATTAAAACTAAGTGTTTTAAAGTCATTATAAAACTGTACTAAAATAAACTTGAGCTTTCAATAGTTAAAGAAAGCACATTTTCCTACACTTGTAATCTACGTACAAATGACACCACATTATCTATGAGAAGTGTATTGTAATAATAATAAATATATTTATGGTAAAGTGTGGTCGTTTGTGGTCAACTTATAGATGGTGTTCAATACATTTGCCTGTCAAAGATATTTCGTTTTACGATATGGTCGAGACACAATAGACATTTACCTAACTTAAGCGACATATTATGTTCTTTGGTTATTAATGTTTAGTTCAAAGTTATGATTTTAAAGGTAATTCATAAGTATTGTTAAGAAATTATTTAAAAAGAGCTTTTAGGTTTAATTATACCTGGCAATGATAACTTCCCGCACTTCCCGCCCAAATTGGAATTGGTGATACAACAACGCTGCATTTCGTTTGTCTAGAGAGGAAAAGTCAAATAAAAAAACCTTTGTGAAAATCGTATCTACATCCATCGTGGTAACGACGCGTTTAGACGTCGTCACACAAAACCACGACGGACTCACAATTAAAACTAATTTATTATTTAAATATGTCGAAATAAGTGGATACGAGAGTCATAACAACACATGGCTGTATAATATTGGTCGTTGATATTTGCGAACGAAGCCGGAAAGTGGTTCAATGACCTTTACATCTTTGTGACGGACGACAAACAGATTTTGTCAAAAGCTTTGGCGGTTTCGAAAAAAAATCGATTTCTTAGATGAAAATTTGACGGCGTTGAGTTACGACAGTCAACACGCAATGTCTCGAAAATTGATGCTATGCAGAAAATAGCGTGGAATAAAATATTTGTACTTCGTGTCACGTCTTGAAATTTCATAAATAACAATTATATTAATAAATAATATAATTATTGATAAGGCATCTTAGGTAAGATTGGTGGATTTTAACCGACATTCTACGATAAAATACTCTTTTAATTAACTAATTAAAAGAATTAGAAAAAAAAAACAGGTACAAATCAATAAAAATTGATGACAAATTAGTACAAGTGAGAGGGTAAACACGTGTTCTCACAACTGGTGCGATGACCGGCATAAACTGCCGCTAAAATACATAAAATATAATTATTTTTAGTGTATTGAACGCTAGATCTCAATCTGGACCAGTTTTTAGATATCGTCTCGACTGGATTACGCAAAAATCAATAAATGTAAGATGTAAATGAATGGCCTCCAAATGTACAAATATCGAACTATTTTATTAAAAAGCTCGAAGTTATTAAGTTCTTTTGAGTTCATTGATCTTTCAATATAGTTCAAACTTGCATGCATTTTTTTAAAAATATTTATTCATTCTATATATTATTATTATTGGACTTTGAAGCTGTTGTAGCGCAGTGGGACGGTAGTTGGTTCAATTCCTATAGATATTGAATTATTTTTATTCTCTTGCTGTGGTAACCAGACAAAGCGCGGTGGTAAGTTCAACACGCGATGTTTCGCAAATTGGAAGGAAAGAGGGAAACGGAACGTCTTAACACGTTCTCTCGGTCTACCCTGCTTCTGGCTGTATACAGGAAAAGTGCGTGCGTGAAGCTGATTATTTTATTAGCATAGATATTTTGCGAACAATTTTTATCGCAAAAGCTTAATTTTTACGGCCCTTTTATAATAGAAAACATATATTTCTGTACATAAAATTTGTATTCACTAACAAAGAATTGAAAAAAACTTCCGAGACGTTTCTTAATCTTGAGAGGGTGATAAAAATACTTATGTCATCTTTAATTCTGATCCCACACGTGGCTTATATTTGTTTTGTAATAATTAAAAATGAGATCGCTCGTTTGAGTAGACCATACTCATATTACAAAGTTTCTCGCTTTTTAATTATAGTTTTATTTTTATCTGTACGTATACTCGATGTTATTTTACTAATTAATATCCTTTACATTTATTTCTGATATTGAAAATGACTAAATGACGAATTTTACAAATAATAGAAACTTTCGCACACCTTTGAAATAATATAACTTGCTTATACATCAGATTAACACATATGCTATAATTTATATTATATTATAGCCTAATTGTATTCAATTAGGCTATAATATAATAATAAAATGAAGTGGGCGAAGCCGTGTTTGTGGTGGCAGTAAAATATGTACTACAAAGGAAATTTATAAAATAATAAAATATAATCTAGAAATAACAATAAAATAACAGAAAAAATAACTAAGAAGTAACTCTTATGTTTTAATTATGTACTTTAGCAAAAACGGTGTGTGCCGTCGTAGTAGTTTAAGACAAAAAAAATATATTTTCTACATTTTCAAAGTGTCATTACACACTTAGGTGAGAAAACTTAAGATATATAATTTTATGTACAATAAGGAAAAAAAACTTATTTTTCTATTTAATCACTTATTTACTTTAAAACTATGTATAGACTGAACTATTAATAATTAAATATAATCATATACTCGCCTATACGTGTTACATAATCCACACGCAAGTTTTGTGTGTACAGTAACAACTAAAGTACAGAGTACCGTTCTCACGCGCAAGTTCCGGTCGGACCGTAAGAATTTACATATACAAGTTTTGACTAATCACAAAATGCATGTTTTAGACTTTAGAAATATCACAACTTTTTAAAATTTAAACCCTAAACTACAGATGGTATTCAAAAGCACCTTTCTGATATACTTTTTACACCTTTATTATACGAAAAACTTATGATCGTCAAATAAATCTGCTATTAGTCAGAGCTTTGCTTTATGTACTACAAGATGATTCTAATCGATATATTTTGTTATATATAAGTCTTACGGTGTATCCCGCTCACAGCAGAACAGGCAGAGAGAACGTAGTGTTAAGACATTCCGTTCTCCACCTCCATCAAATTTTGGAGGCCTTGCGTGTTGAGTGGCGGAATTCAAAACTATGACTGTAATCGCGACAGGTTGTGGGTTCGATTGCAGGAAATGAAATATTTAATATTTCTTCGCTCGGGTGTCGAGGCAAAGCGCGGCGTTGTGGACACTCAACAGGCCGCATTTTCCGCCTCTATATGTCGGCGGAAATTGGGAAACGGAGTGTCTTAACACTACACTTCTTCTACACCCTACATTTTGCGTTACACAAAAAGAAATTCAACATGAAAATAATTAAATGACTTACGAGTACGAGACCTACGCACTTTCAAAATAAAGTGTGTTAGTTAAGTGGGTGTTCCGTTTTACGACTGTGATAATTGAGTGTTAGATAAGGTACGACTCTTACAACGTTAAGATTCTTATTTCATAATAAAGTTTTATAATAGTGTCTCCAAACAATGTAAGGATGAGAATATAGTGATTTGACACTATACTTTCCATGTCAATAATATAAAGGAGTAGTTTTTCGAATTTATGTTGCATGTTTGTTTATATTGTTTGCCTAATGCTAATTATATTTCTATAAATTTTTACCTATTAAATATGAATATGGTCGAAATTGGTACACTATTAGGTACAAATTTCGCCCATATTTATTGACCTGGACAGTTACCAATTTTAAAAATTCTAGATAATATGATATTATTTTTTTAGATGGGTAGAAAGAAATTATTGTCAAGCGTAGACTTTTTCACTTTATGTGGGTTTCATTCCCACCCACGAGGCAAACTTTCCGCCACTTAACACGTAATGCTGCGACGAAAGTGGGGAACGGCAGTGTCTTAACAATAGTTTCACAAGTTCCCTCTGCCTATCCAACTACGTGCGGGACACAGCCTGAAAGCAAAAACAGTTGAAGGCAAAAAAATATCAATTATTTTTAATTATACTTATGAAAAATACAGATATTACAAATAACTATACCTATTATACCAACTTGAGTCACAAAGTAAACAACAGAACTTATAAACTAAAGGTCGCCTAACATTACTTGTATATTATGCGATAAACTACGTGTGCGCCCATAAAAATACTTAACACGACTAATAAGGCGTTTGACATATACGGCTCAGTAATATCGATGTTTTTGAGTACAAATGAAATCGTATATTTTAACATTTCATTAAAAAAATTACATATTTCTTGAAAAGCTTATCATTATTTATAATATGAAAGTAACGATTTTGCTTTTTATTCATTTCGATTTAACAAAATACTAAAGATATTAGAGGAACTTAAGTTTTTTAATATATTTTTTGTGTATATCAATCATTTCTTGGCTCTTAAAGAAAAATATATTGTTTGTTTAAATAGTTAGTAGTGTACTAATGTAAATTAATCGATGAAATATAATGAGGATATAGTTTATCAGTTATTAAATATATATTTCTTGTGTTATAATTTTAAAAACCTACTATTGCTTAAGATTTAAGGATCTACCTCGATTTGTTTATTTTTTTTATTTTAATTAGATTTTTTAAGCTGAACTTAACATTTTAATAATGAATATATAATATTTGATATTATTGTCTCTATACGGTTACGCAATAGACAATTAGTAGTAGTAAGCTTTCCTTACTACTACTAAGGAAAGCTTCTCTTGGATCGTCTCGTATAAGCGCGGGTAGGTAGTAGAAAGTTTAGAGTTTTAGAGCGAGGATGTGGAGTTAATCAAACCTGATTTATCCACAGTATACTCCATATATATGTACACACATATATATGGTGTTCCTTCACCCTAACACCGATGCTTGTTGATTTGTTTGACCAATATATGATAAAGTGTTCAAAACTGCAAAATATTCGAAATGTCGGGTTTCCAAAAATAAATAACATTAAATATACGTTATTAATCCGGTTAAATAGTTGCTTTAAAAATGTATAATAATCGTGACAATCAAACAACGTAGTAAAAAAGAAATTTTAAAAATAAACTTATAAGTCAGTTAAGTTGTAAAAACTGAAGTTATAGCCCTTATATTTATGTTAATAGGTTGTCAACGATTACAATTTATAAGATTTTCTTAAATACATTCATGCATTCTATTTATTTGTGTTGGAAATTGACAAGTACTGGTGGGAGAGATCAAGAGTTTACATTTAATATCTTTGACTATCATGTTAATAGCAGATGTAATAAAATTAAATTGGCAGAACTATGATGTCCAATATAACTTATGGACATATACAAAAACGACAGCTATATATCATCTATCTATATCATCTTATTTTTTAAAAATACCAATTTTGAACGATATTAAGCTATGGTTACTTTAAATAAAACTCTTTGACCTAATTTGAAACAAACGCCATGTTTGAGTATAAATATTATCAGATTTGAGAGAATTATTTGAAATGTTCAATAATATCAACATACTTAGGTAGTTAAAGATACTTAAGTCCTATTTAAAATTAAACTATAAGCATTCACCTATACAAAATATTGTAAATAAATAGATTCCTTTGTTCCTATATAACTAACCCGTTCTTGCACTATCGATGGAGAAGTAATGGCACTCTACCGCAAAGATAAAGCTCGATAGCGATCTGGCAGAGATCTTGATGTCACTGGTACCACAGATACTATTGTTACTACTGTAAATAGTGTAGGTTTCATATATTGTACACTCTGCTGGATCTCACCTGCGGCTTCGCCCGCGTGATCAAATGGAAATAAGTAAGAATGTTATCTATATATATATATATATATAAGTAGCTGACACAAAAATATTTTTTGCATTAGAACAAGTATTTTTTTATATTATCGCGTTTCTAGAAACAAACCCTTAATTTTATAATATTAGCATGGTTTATAAAATGTATTGATAAGTTAGGAATTAAATATTTCCCAGTTTCCCTCTGTCTACCTCGCTAAGTTTGGGAAACAGCGTGAAGTTAAAAAAATCCTCAAAATTGTTGTAAAAGTGCAAAGCTTGGTTCTGTCAATCATCAATCAATACACGATAAATCTCATTGCGTGGGAAGTTGACAACGGCCTTAAACGGTTAACTTTCTACGTATTCTACAACGCATAAAAATAAAGAAGACAAAAGATATGCTTAGATTACAGAAAATGTATCTACAGTCTTAGAATATTTTACGAGTTTGATGACATTTTTTATTTCGATACATAAACGCGACTCGAATAAGATAAATAGAAGTGTTTATAACCTAAATAGCAATAAGCACCCACGTAAAAGTTTTATGGGTGTATTGTGGTGTCCAAATAAATCCTATAATCTAAAATCTCATTGTGGGAGTGTAATATGACATCGATTCATTATTATCGAGAAGTTGTAGCTTGTACTTAGTTATATAGTTTATCTTTGTAATGGTCAAACAGATTTCATTGATATAGAATTACATTAAACAAAAACATTTTGCTACTATTACTTATTTATTTTAGCTTAGTTTGCATGAACTTTAAAACATAAAATTGAAAAGCTCTCCACAAAACTGCATAAAACCTTAACTTTTAAGTTGCCAAGTTAAACTTCCAAAGTCCAATAGTTGTTTAGTTCGTGCGTTGTCTGTCAGTATTTCAGTAATAGAGATATAAGTTTCTTGAATTTTTCTTGAATTTTTTTTTCAGCTTCATAATGTATCAAGCTTATAGATAGGCACAGGGAACTGAGTGTTACGGCACTCCACATTCTGTAGAATTTTCGAGGCATTGCGTATTGAGCGGTAGAACTGAACGCCGCGCTTTGCTTTGCCAGAGCGAAGAAAATGAAAATATTATTAAGTAATAATTAATTTTCCCATGAGGGAATCAATCAAACAAGCGTTGTATTTACTGTCACAAGCATATACCACTCTCTCTAATGAGATGTAGATATATATAATATAGATAAATATATTTAATGTTGTTGTAAAAGTAATTGTTTAGATTAAAATATATATTTTTGTATTTCCTGCAATTTCTGTGAATGCAAAAGAGAACTTATAATTGATTGATGGACAGTCGCCATTTATTATAATAATTGTGCTGTACGAAAATAAATAATAAGCTTTTGGTAAATTATGGTGAATATTAATTCAATTTATGAAATTATGGTATATAATTTACTATTTTATAAAAATTAAATCACTGTAGTAAATATTCAAATTAAAATTCAAATTGATAATTTTTTTGTACATTTATATACCGATATTAGAAGAATTGTTTCTAGGTCAAATATAAAAATACTTATTTTTTACCTACAAAAATTTATTTTTACCTATAAAATTTCAATTTCAAATATATATATATAAATAATAATATGTTTTCACATCTCGATTCGCATAAACAAGATGTCCTATCGTAAGACCCGCAAAGTTCACAATATGCCTTTTATTTCTCAAAAGCTTATCTCAAATGTACTGACTGAGTGACATTATTGTCATCGTCGTGTAAATCTCGAGGCATGCTACCGCCATCAATTGTACTGTATCTAAATGGTTAACGCACAGAGCGCTTCAACACGCGACTAGCTTGTTTTTCTTGTAGTATTTAATTTCTTTTTTTAGTTTCACGCTGTATCCCGCTCACTGTAGGGGAGGCAGTGTTATGACAATTTATTTCGAATTTTTCGTCCTATTTGTAGATATTGAGTGTTGAATGGTGGAACTGAACGCAGCTCTGTCTTGTTCCAAATGAATAAACCTAATCGAATAGGCATTGGACCGTTTTTTGTGTGTTTTTTTCTCTACACTCCAAATTAATCCACTTCTTTAAAATATTCTTACAGAAAGCGACAAAAATAGCCAAAAAAGCAAACAAACTTTTAATTATCATGTTGGTATCAAACTCTAACGCGACGGTTGTGGATTCGATCCCCACTCGAGAAATATTTATGTTTCCATTTCTTCGCTCTGGTGTCGAGGCAAAGCGCGGCGTTGAGTTCTGCCACTCTACACGCAATACTTCCAGAATTCTGCAGAAAGTGGGGAACGGAGTGTTTTGACACAAGGTTCTCTCTGCCTACCCTGCTGTGTGTGGGATACAGCGTGAAACTGATTTAATTTTAGGTGGCAAAAGATTAAATAGGTACATATAAACAAATAAATAAATTTAATTTTCTAATAGTTTAATTGATTTATAGACTTCCCATCATTATTTATGATCGATCGGAGCAGCTTGTTCCCCGGTGACATATTATACTGTATTTCAAAATCGGTTATTTATTGCTATGTAACGTAGTGACAAATCGCTTTTTGCTGATCCGATCGCTTCGATTACACAATAGTTCTAGTAGAAGGGATCGGTAAGTTGAGCCTGAGGCTTCTGTGGCCTTTTCGCTTTGGATTTCTTGTATTCAGATAAGATTTATTTGTTTTTATAGTTTTGTTTTGTAAAATATGGCTTTCAGGTGGTAAAGAAAGGTTAATGAGAAATAAAGTTGATGAGAAAACTAAAAATAAAACTAAAAACGTAAAATATTTAAAAAATCTGAAATTCCTGAGGTTTAAAAAACAGATAATAAAATTCTACATTCTTTTTAACTTTATTGAACAGTCGTTTCGTCGTCGTTATTGTTGCAATAAAAATTATAAATTACTTAACGGTCAAAATTGACTATACTTATTGATATAAAATAAGAGATTCAATATAAAAACGAAGGATTTATAAATCTAGCTTGCCTAGAAAAACATGAATCGTTGGGTGCAGGTGCAGGAGGCACATAAATCGTTCAGGCACTAAATGCACTCTGATCCAGTGGTAAATTCTTATCTTAATTCTAGTCTTATTATTATTTTTTTAAAATTTTCTTTACAGATTTTCATTTTCATTTCCATTTCCTTATTGTGATTAGAAAACAAAGCGTGGCTTTCAGGGCACCGTGCAATATCTATATCTCTATCTATAATTGGTAGAGAAATGTGTGGTTTATCACTAAGTTCCCTCTACCTCTCTGAAAAGGGCTCTGATAATGTAACAAAGCGCGTCTTTACAATTATATTAAATTTTACAAATAATTATGTGCTAAAATTATTAATTAACTTAAAAAGTTTAAAATAAACAAATTTAAAACATTCTGTAGACAAATTCCAATAAATAAACAATATTATCGTATAACACCTATACTTATATTGCAATGCCTTATTTATTACTGTGACTGGCGCGAGTAACTTACAATCGATTAGAAGCCTTTACGTATTTACGATTGCTCTTTGAACATAACGAGTATGACAATAGCCAACGGGTTAGAAATCGCGCCTGAGATCGTGATCCTATCGCGATCGATCTAGACTGTAGCTGAGCGACTGCGTCTCTCTGCAAGCCGAGCTTTTAAACGGCCATCAGCTATCCTATTAAAGTTAATTACTTGTATCGTACTTGTAATTACACTTCACATTGTTTGAACGTGATGATTGATTTTTTTGACCGACTTTCAAGTTGTCAACTAAAAATAATTGTCGTTTCTTTGCTGTGATGATGATAATAATCATATATTTCGGCAAATTATTGTTATTTTTATGTTGTATGATTGACAAATTGTTAATTTATGCGTTCTGTTCTTGTTGTAGGAAATAATATTTTTTTTTTAATAAAATATCATATAAAGATTTCTTAAGAGTTCTCTTCGCCTATCTTACAGCATTTAATGGTAAAGAAAAAAATATTGTAAAACTAAATTAAATAATATATTTTATTTAATTTATTTATTGCAGAACCAAATTGTTTTCGAAGAATTGTATGTAAGTAACGTCTTGCAATTTGCGGTTAGACGATACTTTAGTCATACTAATAAATTAATCATGGTTCCCAGTATTGAAAAACAAAGTGGAATATAAAATATAATGACGAATAATAAATATTCAATTTAACATATAATAATATTATATTATTAAAATAATATTTAATAGAGAGGCTATTGTAGCACAGTGACACAGTTATAAGCGCTATAATTGTAGACGTCGATACCCTCTAGAGGAACGTGTTATTTTCATATGTTTGTTCTTCTCTCTCTTGTTGGAGAAACAGAAAGTCATTTTTAATTAATTCCTAAGTAAATAATTGAGGAAATATTAACTGGTCAATGTGGTATTGGGTTCGGCTGCTCAGTCAATAAACCTCGGTTTCCATCGCAAAAGAGAAAAAGTCGGGTAAAATACTTAGGCGGAAAGGACGGTTTCCTAGAAATATGAAGCATTGTTCACAAAAGAAATTTCGAGCACTAGGATGAATTAAACAAAAAATATCGTCAGTACTTCGATCTTTTGATATATTCCGGAGTCCCTACATTGTGCGATAAAAGCGACGTATAACCTATACTATTCTATTAATATTTTAAATGTGAACGTTTGTAATTATGTATGCTTGTTCTATTATCACACAAAAACGAATGAAGGGATTTAGATAAAACTTTACACTAATATAGATGTAAAACATCAGAATAACACATAGGCTACAAATCAATGCAAAGATGTTTTTTCATTTGGTGTAATACAACAATAAGTTTAAGCGAGCGAAGCCGCGATTGAACAGCTAGTATTGCAGAATTTAGATTGCTAACATTAGGCAAGTTAACTATATATAATGAAATTCTAGAAAATAAGTAAATACTTATAAAAATTCCTTGACGTCTTAAATTCAACATTCCACAAAATTTTGCCACTCAATTTTCTAAGTTTTAAGGAATTTCGTTTCCAAGTCGTAAATGGTCACAATTAAGTTCAATGTGTCCATTTTAAGTAAATTATAAATAAACACTTAAAATAACTTGCGTTTTTTACTTCAATTGTATTATACGTTTTTACATCGTATATATCTAGATTGAATAAAAAAATGTTGACAGAACAAGGAAATGGAAACAATTTATACGCAACTATTCCCCCAAACAACTCTAAGGATACCTGAAATGACTTGAATTGACTTTATCACAAATTTCTTTATTAACATTTTAAAGATGTTAGAAAAATGATAAAAATTAATTAAATTTATACCAAGAATTTTATTCGCGAGTTCCATTTTACATAGCTATAACACATTCTAATCACCAGTGTGGCCCCGCCTTTAGTACGTTTACTATCGGCGGTTAGAGCCAACCACAAGTTTTCAATTAACATTCTCTTTTTGAAGATCGCTTATCTCACTGTTTGTTCTTACACTGTGATTGTTGATCGTGCCATCTTGATTTATGTTCAACCAATATTATTTATTTACATCTCTTGAACTATAAACTTTATTTTTAACCTATAAAGTATAAAATCCCGTAACTTTCTTTCAAGCTTATTTATTATATTCCGTATGTCATTATGTCTACAATTATTAAAGCGTGACGTGTAGATGAGCACGCGCAAAAACACATATTGTTTTTTTTTAATTATTAAAATTAAACGCATACGCCATTTTGGTGCAATCTCCATTATTAATGAGAGTTTGATTCCAATCGAATTTAGTTTACATATGAATATTTTTTAAATGTTAATTAAAGAAAGAATTCTTGTTAGTTAGAAACTGATTCCCATATCTCGTTAGTCATATACAGTTAGTTAGTTTTTACTCGATAAATAGTACAATACTGAAAAAAATATATTTGATATTTCAACTTGATAATTAATTACTGTTATTTTAAAGTGATAAAATCCTTATTCAGTATGTAAGTCGTCTTTTTTTCTAGGATATTAGTGAATTTGGTTTATTATAGTGATTATACCCAAATATTTGTTATGTACGTTTTTTTCGTCACAAATTTTCACGAATCTGATTGACAATTTTCCACAAATTTCATCTAATCATATTAATATATTAAAACCGATAAAAAAAAATAAAAGCAGGTTCATGCTTTTCATCGTATATATGGGTACACAGAGAGAGGGTGGTAAGGAACTTCGTATAAATTTGGGTTGAGTGGCGGAACTCAACACCGCCCTTTGTCATGTCAGTCCAAAATTTTTATATTTAAGTTTTCTACTTTTATAACCACATGGCGTGTAACTGTGTCTTTGAATTTTTCCTATAGATTTGTTTATATTATATATGATTACGAGATTGATATTCAGACACATTAGTCGATATTACTATGTTAATATTCACATCAAAAACGTCTAATTATAATTAATTTCATTAAATAATGGCTAATAAAATGCCAATTTAGAAACTCGCAAGTATATTTTTTTATTAAAATAAGATCGATATTTTTTATATTTTTATTAATAAAGTTTCATCTAAAGGAATAGTAGATACTAAATATGTCAAAGATATAGCTATAAAAACGAACGGTGTACAGACGGATGGAGTTAAAGCTTGGTTATATTGTTAAGTAAATCATTGTGAACAACTTTCATGGACTTTTATATCTAATATAAATTTATTTTATGGCTACCAGTGTGTATTTTGTGGACATGTGCATATGAAATTGAATTGCTTGAGAATGTTGAACCCGTGACCTATTTACTATCTAGTAGGCACTTGAGAAAAAAGAACATAAAAATCATAATATACATCCATATGCTTAATTGTTAAATTTTGATAAAATAAATTCTAAAAAATATACTACAAATATATATATCTCTTTATATGTTTTTGTCACGTAAAGGGCAGATAAATCAATGTTACGACTTTAAAACGCAGATACATTGTACAGCTACTCTGCGTAATCCATGTGGCAGAGGCAACCTAGTGTTGAAACTCTCCGTCCCTAAATATTCTACATTATATATATTATTTTGTGGAGTTTATGTAAGAACAAGAAACTTTTCTACAAAACTAAGTAAACTTTATTCGTGCAATTATGTTATAAATATAGCAACCGGTTAACCCTCGAGACTGCTAGCAATTAAACTGAGCAAATGTGAAAGATGACATAGCCTAATTAGCGCAGGTTGACCCTGCGCCAGCGAGGGTCACGCTGTTAACCTACCACTGCCAATGTTCATTTTATAATGTAGCTCCTTGTAAAATTTTATATGAAAATTTATTATATAAACTATATTCTGGAAATATTTGCCGTTCGTCGAGTTGAATACCGCCAGACAGACGTACAGAAACACACATGTTAATATATATATATACGTGTTATACTTTAACAGTAGAAGAGTTTGTGTCTGACAGTTAAATATAAGAAAAGATCGTTCATTATCACGCCTACCACCAAGTTTTTAAATATAAATATTTAATGAATTCTGGACTAGATACTGTTTATTGGATAAATATTTTTTCTTTGTTTTTACACATTTAGAAAGGAAAACATTTTTTTTCAGCTTCACGCTATATCACGCATGGGGTCTGCCTAGCCTACCCATCTGCCTAATTTCGGGAAGCATTGCGTATTGAGCGGCGGAACACAACCCCATGCTTTGTCTCGATAACAGAAAACCTTAAAAAATATATTTTTCTCCAATTCATATAATATAACCGACTAATATTGATGCTAGTCCTTTACAACTGTGTATCGTTTTATACTTTAAAACATGAAAAATTAATACATGTTTATATGAATATTTTAATTAACACGCCTATGAATAATTGAATTAACGTACGCTCAGTCCGCTCTATTAAGAATATACTTGTTGTATTTTAATTGCTCTTTCTATTTCATATTTTGTTGTCAGATAGTTGATTTTTTTTTACTTTTAGTTTCATCACGCATAGAATAAAAAAATAATTTCAAGGCACTCCGTTTTCCTTTCTGCCTTTAATTTTTTTTTTGCATTGGGATTTTTTTTACGATGTATCCCGCACATGGCGGGGTAGATAGATAAAATCTAGCGTAAAGTTTCTGAATTTTTGAGATATTGCATGTTGACGGAACATAACGCCGTGCTTTGTCTTGATACCAGAGTGAGATAACGAAAATATGAAATAATACAATTCCCCGAGTGGGAATCAAACTAAGAGCTTACACACATTTCTATTTCACAACCTCAAAACGCAATAAGTCACAAGTGACAGCTGAGTAATTAATTAAACAATATTAATTTGTAACATCCCGCGGTCTCCGACGCCAGCGCCATCTTAAAAAGTTCACTGAACGGTTACGCCATATCTGTTTTTATAGTTGCCAAATCGTTTTTTTAACCTTCTAAATTACAAATAACGCACACATATAGTTTTGAGATGAAAATAGCGGTTTAGATAAATTTGTTTGTTGTAAAAAATGTGTTTTTATGATTAAGTTTTAGTAGGCTTCACGTTGTATTCCATATACAGCAGGTTATGCAAGAAAAATCTAGTGCTGAGACACTCTTTTCTCTTATTTTTGGCCACAATTCGAGATATTGCTTGTACGGAAATCAATGTCGCGCTTTGTCTTATCATGAATGCGAAGAATAAAATAATTTATTGGAAACGTCGGGTTTCAAAAAATATATATTATACTAAATACACGCGATTAATTTGGTTAAATAGTTTAGTTGAAAATTTACATTTTTTTTTGTTTGTTTAAAAAAAATACTGCACTCATTTGGAGTGCAAACGGCAGAAATCTTTACGTTGTTAATTTTTATAAATTATACTTCCCGTTGACGTTGACGTTAAGTTCCCGGTGACGCTGAAATTGGTTCGGAACCCTCAGAGGATGAGTCCAACTCGCACTTGGCCGATTTTTTTCTAACCTTCAATGAAAGCCGTGCTTCTAAACGTAATCGGTGGATAATATGTTGACATATTACAAAAAGCCGTTACTCTTAAATGGTACACGTCCTTCCTATATACGTGGATGGCAAATGAACGACAAAGAAATTGTAGATCGCAGAGACCAAGAGGCAAACTTATACCGAACAAAATAAAACATTTAACGACCGTTGATAATTTAAAGTTTTTTATTTCAATGTAATTAATGATGAATAGATCTCATGAATAGTGCAACAATCGTAAATAAGTTAAAAAGAAGGTTTTTCTTACTGTCAAAAACGTTAATATGTATTAATGTGATAATAATATGAATGCTTTAAATGATACATTGTGTGTACATATTAATAAAGTACCAAGTTTGCTATTTACCAGCAAAAATACACACGTTGAATTTACATTTTCTTATTTATGATAATTTATATGAATTTTCAATCATACTGATATCTCAATTGCAAATTTTTATAAATTCTATCTTAGACTGAGTTTGTTCGCTCATTTACTTTCATCATATATTAATTTCAATTTTTTTTTCCTATTGTATTAATTTTATTCATTGATTATATAAGCAAGTAAGTGTAGTTATTTTCAGCTTGTACTGCTATATTAGGTTGACATTTAGTTTGGTGTGTGGTGGTAAAAGAAAGAAATAATTTTATTGATTAATTGCTCTACGACTCGTATGAAGGGCTCAAAAGCAGCTTGAAATAGTTCGTGTACACGCTGGCGCATGTCTCGATATGGACTATGACAATGTAAATTAGATATAAAACAATAAATAAAATTAATTACGAGCGTATTAATAATTAATATTTCATTGCATATTTCTTTATTGCGTTACTCCTCAATCTAGTATTATCATATACAATTATGCATGAGTATATAATGATCCCCTATCTGTAATTATATTTAGCTTCACGCTGTATCCCGCAAGCACAAGGGCAGACAGAGGGAAACCTAATGTTAAGACACTCCGTTCCCCACTTTCTGACGAGTTCTGGAGGTATTGAATGTTTAGTGGCAGAACTTAACGCCGTGCTTGGCCTCGATGTCAGAGCGAAGAAATGGAAATATAAATTTTAATCAATAATTCATCACCTCGAGTGGGGGACGAATATTAAATAGAAAAATAAAGAAATAACTAGAATAGAGTAGAGAGAGACAAAAAGTGCTCAGCTGTAGAAGATGTTATATGTGCAATTTGTTGTTATTAAATAACGCGTTGTTACTTTACAATTTTGTTTCAATCATTTTATTTTTTATTATACAAAAATATGTATCTTCTCCAGATTCTCTCCTTGATAAGTTTTGTTAAGAAAACTTAATATCTAGATGGTAAATAAATGACAAAAAGCCGATTAAGTGCGAGTCAGACGCTCACTTGGGCTTCCATACCTATTTCAGGATTGTAGGTCAACGGGAAGTACAACTTATAAAAGTTGACATATTTAAGTTTACATTCTGTTTGCTTGTAATGAGCTAAGACTAAAGACAAAATCTAAAAAGTTAGTGCGGTGTTAATATAAAATACAACATTGCGCGCCTGGTTAGATCGGAAGGAATTGCCTGGTTATGGCTGTCTCTGATGTGAAACCCTTCAGACGCTAATAACTAAGGACGCCCATCATCTATGGCATGGATATGAGACCTAATAGTTAATGTTTGGTTAATGATTTAAAGGGCGCTAGAGACCGTGCAAGGTAGAGTAGGCTGAATAGGAAAATACTGAGGTGAATGCCAGGAAAAAGAACTAGTGTTATTGTAAAATGGTCACAATGATCTGTCCTATAAAGTCTCACGAAGAAGTGACTTCCTCTAAATTACACTTATTAATTAATATTTATGACTAAATTCCAATTTTGTCTAATATAATTATAATTGGTAATGTTATTATATAAAAATCTAGGTATCTGTAGGTACCATCTTATATATACCTACAGTACAGTGTTCACAGATAATAAAATACCTGTTCTAAAACTTGAAATATCTCTCTATAGCAGTACTATTCAAAGTGTTGTTGGTTAGATCCAGGAAGGTCGCTTGGCACTTCATAATCGTGGGTCTAAGGTCATCGTATTTATAGCTTGTATGACACAGGCGAATGTAGTTTAGATTAATGGAACGTGTCTATCTATTCATTATTTTATTATTAAGATTTTATTACAATTATAGAGGCCGTCGTGGCGTAACGGCACAAGGTGACTGTAATGCGATGATTGTGGGTTCGATACCGAAATCGCAAATATGTAAATTCAAATAAATCTATATTATATAAAAATTATATCAAATCATAAATTTGGATTCTTAGATAATTTTTTTTTCAAAATTTAAAATAAAATATACGCTTAGACTCTTACAACTACCGTTGAAATAAATTAATCTAATACTTTGACGTAACATTTACAGCATAATAAGTTATTTTCATGAATTTCGGGGCTTAATAGAAATGACTAAAGATATAAAATCAAAATAAATGTAAAAAAAAATCATATTTTAAAATTGAATATGTAGTATATATTGGTGCACTACTCTGTGGATCAATTTATGGCTGAAAGTTAAACATGCATAAACATTATTCTTCTATCAACAAATCCTATGTGTCCACTTAAAACACTGTAAAATACGTTGCAAAACTGATAGTTAATGATAAGGGGAATCTAATGATAAGTTGTACTTCTTATTTTTCAGCTTCACGTTTTATCACGCATATAATATATTTAGTTAGGTAAATAAAGAGAAAAAAAAATTCAAAGTTATTTTTTTAATTTAAATTACCGGCACAAGTGCAGTGGCACAAGCGTGTGAGTTATAAAACTTTTTTTGTTCCGGTAACTAGGCAAAACACGGCATTGACTTCCGCCACACAACAAAGTCGATGGAACGCGAGGAATACAGTGTCTTAACACTAGTTTTTAGTTCCCTTTTTCCCTCCTGAATGATATTTTGATAAAAATTGAAATAGGCTGTTTATCTATGTCTATATATAAGTATTTTTTATCACTCAGTAATTAACTGACAACGCATAGCCGAAATTACTCGACGGACTATATTTGGCATGTAAATTCTTTGGGAAGTATCGGGAAGAACTAAAATACAAGTGGAAATCTCTATGAGAAGGGAAGTGTCTCAATCCGAAAAGAGTTTCTAACACTAAGTTCCCCCCTATCCACCTATATAAAGTGTGCGGGTAATGAAAACGTTTTATAGTCCTCGCAAAAAAAAACACTATATACCATATATATATTATATTTTCACAATACAATATAGTTTTATTATAACAAAGTATATTATACTAAATTAGTATTGGTGTTAGGGAAGCGTGTGTTCAAGTAATTAACTCCGCGACTCCGCCCTGGTTCGCCGACGAGCGACGACGCGTGTGTAGTCGCACAGTCTAATCAGATACTTCTTCACTAAGTAGCTATTATAATATTTCATATATGAAAGATTCATTTTTTTCTTATGTAAAATATATTTATAATATTTCTTATATATATATTCTGTTGGGATATCTATGTTGTAGTGTAACTATTTAGACAAAGATCTGCTTATGCTGTTATTAGTTACATAAAATTATTATTAAGAAAACTCAGGACACTCTGGTCTTTACATTTCATACTGATTTTATCCAGGCATGAAGTTAATCTATCATGTTGAGTGGCGTAACTCTATGTTTATAGTTTTTTTTCCACCTGAACGGAGAAAATTGCGAAATTCTTGTCTCTAACCTCCATCTTCCATCCATTACAAAGTTGAATATTGAATACTAGAGACCCAAACTTGGCTTCCCCGGTTATAGTTATCGTTATATTTTATTTTGATATATAGTAATATACTGTGAAGTGCATCAAAGTCCGTTCAATAGTTTTTAACACTTTTACACATTTAAAATATAAGTAAGTGGGATTTCTTCAATATATTTTCAATACTTGAAATCAACTGCTAGAATAGTAAAGTGTATAATAATAGATATAATAATTCTGTTAACTTTATCAAAACTTCATAATGGCGATTGTAACATGTAATAGGCTGTGTGAGGCTGCACACTAATTATAGATTACGAGTAAGTACAGTTAAACTCTAGTGTTACTTAACAGCACTAAAGATGTGCTACATTGGGAAATGTCTTATATCTTTAGAAAAATGACTGTAATTAAGTCGTCAAATGTATTCATATTAATAATTCTATTTATTTTTTAATATAACATTTAAAAAAAGCTACATACTTTAAATATTTACGACAGAATTACAAGAAGAGGCCATAGATTGAGGCCAGTCATGCTACCAGAATTCGGTGAAAAATAGGGAGCGGAGTGTTTTAAGGTGTTAAAACCTAGTGAGGTTCCCTTACCCTACCGCAAAGTAAAGTAAGGCTACAGCGCGATGCTAAAAAATACTTATAATATAATATAATGCGTATTGTACGATACTATTATACAGTTAACATAGAACAAAACAGCTACTTTTAAACTAAGTTGCAATATCTAATGAGGACATCATAATAAAAATTTAAAACTTTAATAAGTATAAGATTTTGAAATAGCTTTAAGCTTTAATAAGTATAAGAATCTGGTCACGAGGCAAACGGCGGCGTTAAGCTTTATGCAACCTATCGAGTTCAATGGAAAGTGAGGAACAAAAGTACGCCCTAACCACTCGTTTATCTCAAACGTAGGACTGTAATTATAGGTACCTGTACTGTAAATTTGACTGTCTGACTGAAATATATCAGGCTGTCGTGGCGTGGTGTCACAATATGTGACCGCGTGAAGATTGAGGGTGCGATTTTCTTACGAGACAGTTAAATATTAGATATTCCCCATTTCCATAATTCGGAAAGTGGGAAACGGAAGTGACTTAATGTCTACATACTAAGTTCTTAGGTTATATCTGCATAAAAATACTATATTGTAAATATGTGAGCGTAAGTTGAGTAATGTTGAGATACAATAAGAAAAACTGTGAATTGTTGTGTTTGTTTACACCTTTTACTGATAATTTACCAATAAAACATATATTTTATATAAATAATGTCTTTAGTGGCGTGAGCTAGCAACAAAAACACTCACGTTCACGCTATGTCACACACACAGCAATATAGGCCGTCCGGAGAATTCTGGATTCATTGCCTCGACACCAGAGCAAAGACATGAAAATATTAAATATTTAATTTCTTCGAATGAGAATCGAATCCACAGCCTCTCGTATTCACAGAAATCCGCTTGGGCATCTGCGCCACGATGACCTTTATTTAATATCATATTAATTAATTAATATTAATTATTTCTAGTAATTCAATCCATCATTTATTATATACCGAAACGTGAAATATATGGTCTAAAAGAGAATTAGAGTTTTTACCTCATTTTACAACATTTTTAAATAGAACTAAGTAAAGAAACGGTCATTCTCGGTAATGACAAACTGTTATATCGTAAACTGCTCTGACATTTGCTTGGCGACATTAAAAAAAAAACAAATACGTCCTTATAATAATGAACGACGCTTGACGTGACTGAAATATGTAGTAGCGACTCGGAGTCCAGAAAGATAGATTAGTGTCCATAGTAGTCCAAGCATATCAATAAAAAAAAATATAGAAAAAAAAATTGAACTGATTTTAAAACTATACTTATGTGCACAAACTAAAATAAAAACTAGATTTGTAGGAAATAATATTTTATTTACACAAAAGTAAAGATATTCGAAAAATTATTGATATTTGTTGTAACTATTTACTATACAAAATTTTTGGCGTTGGTGCAACGAGTATTTTTTTCATTACTTTGTAAAGTTTTCTTTTAATTATCTATTTAGTTTTAATTTAATAGTATTTTTTTCTTTATTGGCAAGAAGCTTTCAATCGGTCCAAAAATGACAAATAAATCGATGGTCTAACATAAAAAAAAGTTTATATTTAACGAATAAAGAAACCTCCTTTTCGAAAAAAGAAGTCAGTAAATATGGAAAAAATTCTATACACGAATATAATTTATTATATTATAATTAATCTTAATGAATTGTAAATCGCGAGTATTTTACTGTTAATTTTTATAGCTTCATGCATATAACAGGGTAGAACAGAGAGACCGTTTCGAGACACTCCGTGTGGAGTCGTAGAGCTCAACGCCCCGCTATATCTCACCATGTATATAATATTCATAAATTAAAGTAATTTACGATGAGTGAATCTATTCTATACCTGTCACACTGCAAACGTTTAATTATCAATGGCTGTTAGAATAACTAATACACCTGTTATAATAAATTTGAACATAACCATACAATAGTGTTGGCCGCAGGTGCGTCAGCACGCCACGCTACACCTTGTGTTTTTTTTACGAATATCCGTTAAAAAGCAATTTTTTGGTATATAGACCGTGAAAGTAAAATCTATCAGCTAATAAGTATAGACACGTTTGCCATATGTGTATACTTTGAGCGCGTTGATCTCAAGAACTGCTGGTAATTGCAAAAAAATATTTTTGTGTGTATTTATTTAGTATAAGATTAATATTATATTGTTTTCATTTCCCCGTTCAGAAAAGACAAAGTGCAGTGTTGAGTTCCACCTTTTAATCCTGCCTTTATACGGTATTATACTAGAAGTGCTCTTTTTATATTTTAAGTCATTTGTTTTTATTAAAGGTTGCCTGTAAGAGATTGCTTGAAGCAATAACGGCCGTTTTTGCATACATGTTTTTACTTATTTCTTTTCTGTACTATTTGTATTTTATATTTTATTTATAAAGTATAAACTAACTAAATTTGACTATCTAGAAGTTCATTATATCACCTAACAAAATAAAAATAATGCCGTCGTGGCGCAACAACACAAAGGTGTGACTGCAACTCGACGGCTGTGGGTTCGATCCCCACTCGAGGAAGCGAAATATTTATTTACGTTCGCCATTTCTGCTCTCTGGTGTCAATGAAAAATGCTTATTTAGAAAACGTATAAAAATTTTAATGTAGCGGGATTTGAATCCGCGCCTTGGAAACCGTTGATCTCTAAATAAGTATTGTTAGAACATAATTTTGATCACAAGATTGATTTTATAAATCTTTAAACATTAATCTAAGTTAATTAATCGATTATAAATAGCGTGTGTAACTGAAAACATACATTCAAATTAAGTCGCGAATTCATATGTTATAAACATAAAATGCTTCTAATTAATATATAATGAGGAATATTATCAATCAATTCCGGATGTGAACCTGCTACACTAGCCAATTACACTTGTAATTAAATACACTAACAATAATTAAAATTACCTACATTAATTATGAAGCGGGTATTTTATCAGATGCCAAGTTAAACATTCAACACCGTGCCATCGCAACAAAAGATCAATTCTTACAGTTCTGTTAAGTACATTATTTATTTATAAATTAATAAACTATACTCACAAGAATCAGAAAAAGTTTATCAATCAAAGATGGCGACGCTAACGTTAATTCAAAGACAGATGTAGTGGTAAGGCCTGCACCGCACGCTGATGATGAACTGTCTTTTCTAAAATGTCTTAATAAACATGAACATTTAGAGTTCATATGAATAGAAATGCTAAATATGTATTATTGCTGAAATAGTTGTATTGATATATATTTTTTAATTCAGCGGTGACTTTTACTCGTCGTATATTAAATGCAGATCTTCCACTCGTTGATTGATGAATTTTACAACAAATTTAACTTATTTTATTACGTTAACCACCACACCACAACGATAACTGTACGCAATGCGTAAAGTTACATGAAAATATACTTTATTATTTTTTTGGCTTCACGCTGTAATCCGCCCATAGAAGGCAGATACAACCATGAGAAAGAAAAAAGAGAGAAACATCTCTCACCCATTTTCCCCCAAATTCTAGACGCATTGTGTGCACTTTACTTTACTAGTTTTATAATTTTGAAATACAGAGCAAATTAATTTAAGTCTGTTTTTGGCCGTAAAAGGGTTAAAGTCTATATATAATCAGTACATTAACAGCACATTGCGCTGGACGCCCTCAGCGAACTCCTTTAATATAATTGACAATTGTATTCAGGAATGATGGATTGTACGCGCTTATCTCGTATCTCGATCGTATTCTACCAAATTAATGAAGACACGGTGTAAGTTTTTGTCGAAATAATCTTTATTTTAATAAGTATACTTAATTTAAAGTTACAATTTGTTAATTATTCTAATGTTGTTTAATTATTTTTTCTGGGAAGATATTCTGAGAACTGGGACGGATGTTCTAGGTATTCAATTTTTATACTAATATCCTAAAGTCAACCTCTTCATTTACTGGACAATTTTCAGACACTCTATTTTTTTCACCTTCACGCTCAATCCCGCATGTGGCAGGACAGGCAGAGTCTTGGCGTGTAGAGTGAAGAAATGAAAATATAAATTTATATGAATATTATATTTCCTCGTGTGGGGATCGAAGCCACAACCGTCGCGTTACAATTCACACCCTTGTGCCGCTGCGCCACGACGGACTCAAGAATGAGGATATAACTACTAACATAGATATTATTTAACCGCAGATTACGTCGTCTAGTTTTCTATTTTCTAAAATGTTGATGACAATATAGACGGGACAGCTATAGAAGAGGGATGTATATTATATTAATATTATTTCATAAATTGCATAAGTATCGTCTTTATCCTTAGTCAAAACATTACTTATTAAATGGCAAATCAAAATGCAATTTTTCTATTTTCGAATCACTCCAAACGAGAATTTTAACAAAGTAGATTTATTATAATAGCAACATACAAATAATTTACAAGCTTTGATTTGATGAGTAATATTTTTTTTAATATAAATTAAAATGTCTATGATAGCTGAATGTTATCGAAATTAAAAAAGGCACCATGTTGTAAGCAACGATTTTAAAAAATATATTTTATGATAAATAACAATTTTATTATATTTTTAATATATTTTTTACATTTTACTTTTTTTACAAGGAGAGAATAAAAAATAAACAAGTTACGTAATAAGTAAAAGTCACCAAGGCCAGCGATTAATAAAGAAATTTAAACAAAATGTCAGTCACATTGCTACAAGTCATAAAACTTTATTCGTATGTTTGTACATCGCATTATAATGGTTGTTGTTCATTTTGAAATTGTAATGTAATTTTTTATCCATTTATATCATTTTAATTTCAAATATTCCTTATACATAAAATTACATGAATCATTGGCTGTCTTAGCGTTTACTGACCGCTAATGTAAGGGTTGTTGATTCGATTCCCACTTGGGGGAATAAATTATTCCTGTTTCCTCCCTTTGGTAACAAGATAAAGTGGGGAGTAGAGTTACGTCACTACACACACTGTCTCGAATATTAGGCAGTGCGTGGAGAACAGAATCTCTTAGACCTTAGGAATAGCTTAGGCGTCTGCCTGCGCGCTCCATACAAAAAGCGCGAGAAAAAAATTAACTCTTATATTGCCATTAAATAAAAATTGTATACTTCGACTCTCCATTCTCCTTCACTCAAATATAGTTACTTGTCACTCAAATATGATAGTAATACTATACAAGTAAGCGATCCAAATCTCAATCCAGTGTAGTGTTGTAACTCTCCTGAGTAGAAATTGAAGCGTACTTCAATTTCTACTACAACGCGTTTAGTCACAGTGGCGTTTCATTATCAAAAATATAATAAATAAATTTGCAAGTTCAACGTACTCGCTCCATATTTGGTCATGCGCTTTTAAATACTATTCTAAATCACTTCGACATAATAAGTACTTGTAAGCTGATGAAATTGTAACATTATAATTACACAGAATCGATAGTCCATTACGTTTGAAAGAATAACTAACATATGAGATTTAATTAATATATGATGGAATCTCAGATGTTCACAAATATTCTCTATGGCCTGTAGCTTTTATTATAATGAATCCCTCTAATCTGATAGAGATAAAAAATGTTGATGATTATTCGACTTATAATCTAATATATATAATAACTAATAATAACTAATATTATAAATGTTCCACAGATAAAAAATTATTTTATTAATAACCTAATAATAACCTATAAATATAAGAAAATGTGAGGATGGATATTTGTATAATTTTCACGCAACAACTACTAAACGAATTCAGATGAAACTTTGCAATAATATAGCTTACGATTTATGTAAAGATATTATATAATTGGGCTATAATATAACAATAAGTTAAGGCGGGCGAAGTCGCAGCCGAGAGGCTAACTGGCTAACACATTTATTAGTGGTGCTGCCCACAGTTTGGTCGCCCCTGTCGGTGTCGGCGAGTGTTTCACGTTCGCGTCCTGCTAGCGGCAACACCCACGTTTCGGCACTTTGATTGATAACTGCTCTTTCATTTGTTCTGGTCAACTCACTCTAGAGTTTTGTGGACACTTTGAATTATTTATTTTTTTAATAATTTTTATCGCTATCCACGTATATACTAAAACAAAAACTTTTATAAGTTTCCAATTTAGAATAATTTAAATCACAATTTTTAACTTACAAAATTAAAAAAATATATATATATTTTGTCAAATAATATAAAGAAATTACTTAGTTCATTATTGCACATAGAAATCTATATCTATTTCAATTTTAACTCGACTGCACAACGCTACAAAGAAGCGCCATATATCAAAAATTGAAGACGCAGCGGAAATTGAATCCATAACTTTTCTGCGATATTTCTAAGTTTATTTTGTTGGATGTGAGCCAGTTTAACGTTTTCGTGGTTATATAAAATTTTAAATGAAAATATTAGAAGTCCTTAATTTTTTTTAACTTTATTTACATTTTCACCAACTTGTTTTAGCTACAGTAACAATTGAAAAAAAATCAAAATATCTGTAAATTATTATTAAAAAAAACATATTATAATATTAAAGGTATATAAAATTATACAAAATAGATAAAAGGTAAGATATCACTTTTTAAGTTTAAACAAAAAAAAATTAGATTGTATCTGGTTTATAAACCATGCAAAAGTAAAAGTACATGTTGTGCAATTTTTTTATATAATTAAATTAAAAAAGTGCTAAACTTAATAAATACATTTCCAATGTAACTTTCACAAGAGCTTTAATAAAATACAAAAAAGTCCGTTTCGCACTTCAATCATCAACAGGTGCTGCCAAAAATCGCCCGGAGCCGTTTTGACACCGTTCTACAATTACTGATCTCTTCGGCCGTGTGCTTGGCCCGCGGCTTTACTCGCTTAATCCATGCTTTTTTAAATTATTACCTGTATAGTTTAAAATTGATAGCTATGCAGGGCAGGTGGTGACGATGGTTGTAGGTTCGATCTTCCCTTTAATATTTAAATTTTTGCTTGTAGAACTTGGTGGTGTTCAATTAATGTAGTAATATGACATTCATGTAGTCAAAGATTGATAAAACAGAGGATATATTATGAAACGATAAAATGATTGTTTTTTGGTTTCTTTGTTAAATCTAGATAAATTTTACTTTATCTAGATTTAACAAAGAAACCAAAACTTGTTAATAGCATGGTCTTGGCAGTAGAATTAGTTAAATATTAAAAATATTTACTACTAACTATTTCTGAACTTCATGACTTCAAGATGAGGCAAAAGCGTGCACTGTAAATGCGACAGGTTGTGGGTTCAATTCCCATTTGAGGAAATAAATATTTAATTTTTATGTTTCTTCACTCTGGTGTCGGAGCAAAGATACATTGTGAAGCTTAAAAAAAGCTTATATAAAGTCTATAAAGACACAGCTTAGGTATAGACTCTGACCCTAATGATGCTACATTAATAAGGGCGTGGCGAAGGTTTAAAATATACGTCTAATATAAGCTGAACGATATTTATGCAAATTTCATTATTCGTTATTCCTCACTATAATATGATATATAGCCATTATTATAACATGACTATCATTAAAGACCATTTGTAACATTTAAAATTAATATCCATTTTGACTTTGCTTTGTATTTAATGGATGTTTTCAAATTAAGTTGATGGCTTACTTTAGAAACTAAGGTTGCATTCTTATATATGACGTACTAGTTAACTTAAATCCACGGCTTCGCCCGCTTGAACTGTCGTGGCGCAGAGGTACAAGAGTGCTGTAAACGCGACAGGATGTGGGTTTCATTATAAAGACATATATATATATATATATGTCTTTATAATTGTAATCTATGTATACGCTAAGGTATGTAACCATAGTAATGTACTCGTATGTTGTATAATGAACAAAAATAAGATAAAATTCATATCGAAGCTTAATTTCTGGTTCCCTTAAAAAGTGCCCGAAAAAGATACATAATAAAAATGCATATAAATTTCCATATGTTTCATATAACATGTTTCATTTTATGACAAAGTGTACATTACATACATATATATGTTACTTGTTTTAATTAAAAAGTTCTAACAAGCCATTCGGATGTCATCGAATACATTATTATTGGCAATATTCATGTGGAGCAGCTGGAACATTAATTACGTGCCCTTTGATGGATGGAACGCATTAATTGATTTTTTTTTTTTAAATATATATTTGTATGCAAAATTCAACAGCGTGTAATCGAAAACAATGTCGCCGATGGCATTTCATGATAAAATTTTAAAAAATAACCTGCAGTTACGAAATACCAGCACAATCTCCGTCTCTACCATTGTAATTTTATAGTTATTACTCGTTTCACTACAGCTGCTGTAGTATTTAATTGTAATACTTTGCGTAACACCGTAAATGTGTTTTCTAAACGTAAAAAATAACTATAGTAGGTATCGAATACACTCGTAGTAGGTGTACGCAACAAAGTTGCCTTGATTGATATATCAGGTGAAACAAATAACGGCTCGAGTATTGTAACGGAAGCCAATTATATTGATAAATTTAATTCTTTTATTAATGAAATATTTTTTTTACATTTATTATATTTTTCATTTATTATTATCATATATTTATTTATTATTTTTTTTTATATTTATTTACGTACTGTATATATTCTGTCAATAAAATTGTGATAAAAATACTCTTGCTTATTTACCATCCAAATTACCCAAAATCACTATGATTCGGAAGTTGTACTTGGTTAGAATAACTGAAGTATGCCATATTATGCCACTCTCTTATATACAAGGAAATATTACATACCTAATTACATAAAAATATAACTTATATAGGTACATTTTAGGTACATACCACACAAGGTTTTTTACAATAAACAAACATGAAAAGAATAGTATTAAAAAAAATGTATGCACAGCAGATTACAGAATACGAGCCTATATGTACATGCTGTTAGCATATGAGGTAGAAATTTGACACTCATGGAGACGCCCTGCGTGGGCGCATTACTAAATATCACGAAGCACTAAAGTATAAATCTTATTGTTATTTTAAAGATTCAAACAATTTGAGTTGTGTAATTGTATGAGTGTTTTAAATGTAAGTATTTATTTTTAATAAGTAATATGCCACATTCATATATATTAAGTATATGCATAAGCTTACAAGTTTCACCTATGTCACAAAAATGTATATTAAAAAAACCAAATTCAAATTTGTATATTACAATGATGAGAATGTACTAGTGTTTTTAAATTAAAACAAAATTAAAGTTACTTCATCAATGTGTAGAAATTTCTATATCTATTTATACGTATAAATTACAAATATTTTTTCTGGTTAGCAAAGCATCTGCCTGTCAACGCGATGGTTGTAGGTGTAAATCCTACTCTGTTCCGCCATTCTACCCGCCGATTTGGCGGCCGTACTTAATATTAAATACAATGTGATGAAATATTCTTAAACTCTTAAATATTACATGTTTAATAATTAGTTTATTATATTATAAAAAAAACTAATTCTAAAGCATCAAACATCAAAAACCAAGCAACTAAGTTATGTAGTGGCTGGTTACATAAATAGCTAGTGGGAAATAACACAACAGATAATCGCTATATAAATCTTTAGGAATCTTCGATAAATGGCCAGCAAGCACGTCAAGTCGATGTCGTAAACAATCACTTCATAAATAAGCTAACAAGCGTTACATCCTATAAGGCAGCTTTGTTACATGATCATAATTTTAAACTACTATCTTGAATTTTACTTTCATATTGATTATGTAGAGAGCGGAGTATCTGAACACTAAAACCTAATAGTTGTTTGCGTCAAGTTCCGTTATTTAACAAGCAGCATCTGGACAATTGAGCGGGAAAATAAGGAATGGAGTGTTTTAACACTATGTTATCTTTGTTAACTCTGCTATATAGGGACAAACACACCTCACGTCATTAGGTTTATTCATCCTTTCTAGTAAGGACTTAGAGCTTTATTTTGGGTCCACAATGAAACGGCTGGCATGAATAAAGCTTGTAAGTTGTGGCTTACTACTTCTTATTTAAAGTACTAGACTTTATTGATTCAAAAAAATGCCATAAGCTTAAAGGTTGGCTATTTAGAAAATGTTATTCAATGTTAGTATAGACATGAGGAAATTAACTTTTTTAAGTGAAATCACACAATTATCTGTGGTTTAATTTTTATTTTATTAAATATAGTTTTTTTTTTAATTGAAATAGTTTACATGGAAAGAAATGTATTTCATATTATCTAGAAATTGTTACTAGTTATCGTAACCGTTCTACCTTTATTATTTTAACTGATTTCTTGACACACCCTTCGAATTTGGTAAGATTAGCAAAAGAGAAGTCAATTTATTTTACTTTACTCCCTCTCACAGACCACTATTATATAGAACCAACGCATGGAAATAACTTTCTTAACAGGACATAGAAACATGACCCCAGTGAAGTAGAAATTGACGCTGATGCTAAAGGTCAAGGTAAGAGAGTGCAAAGAGGGCATGTATGAAGAGATTAACGAGTGGGCGACAAAGAAGTATACAGAGGCATTCCTTTCTTTCTGGCTACCAAACGTCGCCGGTCAAGAAAACATCAAATATTAGTAAAGATAGCATATGTTCTATCAAATTTACAAATTATCGTCAAAACCTCAGTCCGTGAAATGATCACTGGCTCTGTAGCAATCTCAAGGAGGCTTACAAAATGAGCAAAAACAGTACAACAGTCCACGTAAAGTTGCCGTCATAAATATGTAAATCAGTCTTTACATACTTGCTATAAATGAGCTTAGATTTATCCAGTACATTACCATGCATTATGGACGATTTCCTGCACTTGGTACCTAACAAGGAAACGCGTGCGCATATGGGGATATATACGCTATGCGATCAGATATCGACATGATCATAATGAGTTAGTCTCTACTAATATAACATATAAATGCGCGTTTAGTTTAAAATATATACACGAAAAAAGAAAGAAACTGATGACGTGTAAGATACACATAGATTCCTCTACTAACTCTGCTATTCTGAAAACGAAGTTGATGTTTTTTTTTCATTTGCTCTGATAACAAGTGCCAAGTTTCCGAAAATTAGACGGAAAGTGGAGAACGGATGTAACGTATCTTTACACCAAGCTCCCTCTATATACCTTCTATGTATCAAATACATCATAAATGAATACAATATAATAAAATATGATTCTTTAAAAAATCGTATCGCATATAGTGCAGAACACTTGTTGCTGCGTCAGTCACAACAAATTGTGCGCCGACCGAACGCCAATGAAATCAACGTGAGCAATTGCATTGCGTATTAACTGCACAGCGTCAGCGCCATCTACGGCGTACTGCGACTGCAGATGCGGGCTTATGTCTGTGTTAGCCACTACTGTGGGTAGGAATAGCGTGTTCTACATTTTTCTTATCTGAACACGCTGCTATTCACTTTAATTTTATCTATCTATCTATATATCTATCTATGAAAGATATGAGTGTCTAGATTTGGTGACAATTTTATATTTCCTGAGTAAACTGACGTCTTTACTAAGATGACCAGGCGAGATGTTTAAGCTTGTTTTTTTTATATTTTGTGAATATTATGTATTGTTTTCTGAACGTTCAGATGGAGAGATATGAAGTCGTTCAGAATTGAATGCTTATATTCTAAGAGGCCGTTTGCGTGTGATTGTAAATATTACGGTTCGATTTCCGCTAGGAGATACATTTTTAGGCTCTGAACGCGCGGTTAAGTTTTGCCACTTAACTGGCACGGAAAGCAGAGTTCAATTTTTTTACAGTGGGGATTAAGTGATTAACATCAATTAAAATTGCAATTAAAATTAAAAATTTGAATCAAAATACTTGTACGACATAGAGAATAAGCTGTCAAATTATCGACTTCTTCGAAATGTTATGCTTAAATAAAATACATTACAAATATAAATCTAAATGCAATCCAGCTTCTGTACTTAAATTCACTGAAGGCTGACAGGATCACCGGTTAAGCCTTTCCGCTGTACATTCTTCCCAAATTCCCAAAATCAATATTCCATATTGAGAAAACGATTTAATACTATAACGATATTAAGCTCCTGTCAGGGTGCCACTGCGCCGCAACAGCCCAAGAAACAATCAATTCCAACCAAGTTCAACAAACCTACCTGGCGACCATTCGATATTCTTCCCGCGTGGGCACAGGCCGAAATAATAGGCTGACATACGTCCCTTACCGACTACAATGGTCTATAAATATTGAAAAAAAAAAACAGATAATCTATTAATATCGTTTGATATTCAAACTACGTAACCACTTTGTATGCTTTCGCTGATCTCCACAGAAAACGTATGGAGTGATGACGTAAAATTGTCTCTTATGAAATGCTTAATGCTACGCTATATTGGATATATTTCAATATTGTCAACTTATAATGTGCTTTACGATGTATTCAATTGTTAATAGTTTCGGCCATCGTGGCGCAGGGATACCTAACCTGCTATATGTGGGATACAGCGTGAAATTGATTTTTTTTTAATAGTTTTGAAATCGGTGACGATTGTTCAGTTCAATTAGAAATAAATCTTTCGAGCTTTTAGACTTGTATAGTCAATTATGAGCTTTTAAATTAGTACATTCTCTCATTAAATGCATGTAAAGTACCAATTAACCGAAGCAATCAGACGGCCCAAATCAATGAATTGGACCGTCGTGAAGCAGTGGCACAGGCGTTGAACAGAGGATGCGATGCTTATGGGTTCGATTCCAACTCGGTGAAATGAAATATTTAATATTTTGTATAGTAACAATACATAGCGTTGCGTTTCGCCACTCAACAAGCAATGCCTTGAAAATTCGGTGGGAAGTTCTAACTACCCTGCTATGTGCGGGATACAGCGTGAAAATATTTTTTTAATATATTTTATTTGTATATATTAAAAAATTTATTTTATAATTTCTTGTTATATGAACCTATAATAAATATTTGTAAAGTTACAATTTAAATTAGGTATTTTCTTACATTTGAATTTTACTGGAAATAGATGAAGCTATACGAGCAATTCATTTGGCTCTTTAAAACGTATTATCATTTGAAATATCTAGAGGCAAACCCATAAAATAGAGATCGAGTATCTAATGGAAAGGTCAGCGTTCGATAGTGTTTTGCCTACGCCTCTCCCATTCTTGACATAGTTATAAGAACAATACGTTTACATAACGAAAACTTCGAAACTGGACCAAACTAACTTTTAACACCATCTACATAAGACTGGCGATTTAAGAAGTTGGTGCACAACAAACTTTGTTGTAGTGATTTGAATGGATTTTCAATTTAGTCGTGTCGCAGGTTAGATGTCGTAAACATTTTCTTGGTGATTCGTATTTTATTGGCTGTTTCTTATCTCCACTTCGTAGAAAGGTTGGCCGGCTGTTATAGCTGGCACAGCCTTTCTACGAGATCGTAATAGGTGTGCCTAATGCTTCGCCGGCGTACAAATGTATGTACATTTTCAATATATGAATGCTCGGGCATAAGGTAGATCTGTCACGCTTTTCAAATAACGTGACAGCCATGTATTGTGTGTGGCACATTGAATATGTTTAGTGTTTAGGATTACAAAATGTGTAAGCGGCTTCTTATATGTACTGTAGAAGAGAAATCACAGTTCTCTTGTGTATGGTTATTAATTCGATTTTTTGTTTAGGCCATTTTTTTAATGCTGGCAATCGAGGGTTATGAGGTTCGAATCTCAGTTGAGAAATTATAATAAAACCGGCCAAGTCAAGACAAATATCATTATGTATAAAAACGAAAAGTTAAAAAATCATGTCTATGGTATGTATATTTTATAGTAGTAGTTTTTAGTATTTTTTGTTATAGTGGCAAAAGAAGTATAATCTGAAAATAGTAACTTTCTATCTCGGGTCCCGTTTTATCCTTTGAACACGGAACTCTAATTAATTTTTTTTTCTCATAGCAGGAGTAAAAAACTGTATATTGAATACCTCCCCTGACCCCCCCCCCCCCTCCCGAACTTTAAACATAGATTGGTTGGTTGTTCACTTCTCATCTTTTCGCCGGATTCTCGAGGCATTGCGAGTTTAGTGGTCCATCAGCTTTGCCCCTTTAACAGAGCTAGGTAATGAAAATATTACATATTTCAATATCCCGATTTGAACCTAAAATCTTCGTATTTACAATCACTTGTAAACACACTCACCACTCGGCACTCATCACACTGCGCCACAAGGGTCTATAATAAGGAAATAGGTAGCTTGTGTTTCTATTATAAAAAAACATATGACTTATATGACTGTCGAGAAACGTAATAATTATAATAGCAGAGCCTACAAATTCTTTCTCGTTTGTACCGTTTTATTGGTATTTGATGGCCACTGTATTAGAGTGGGACGATAATTAAACGATGTAGCCAATTTGTATTCATTATAATGAATACAAGCTTTGATTAGATTTTATAAATGTTGTTTTTTTTTAGTTCAAAGCTGTCATTTGAAAGCTTGAGGACGGTTTATTATAAACATTTTCATTTTTTAAAAGAAGGTTGTTTTTTTATATAAAAAGAAAAAATTGCTTGTGTTTTAAAGTTCTATGTTTATATGTAGTGTTCATAAAATTATTTTTATTTATTGAGGCCGTTGTGTTTTTTTTATATAATATATCATTTATTTTCATTAACTTAAAGACAATATATATATCTTCATATTATACACAAATAGTTTTCAGCTACAAAAAGTACACTCACAATGATAAAATAGAATAATATATACTTATTATAGACTCGTTCTATTCTATGAACATGCATAAAATTGAATTAAGTAATTAAGCTTATGCTTGTACCGGTCCAGGTTGTACTCGCCGTGCATCGTCACCGGATGTACTGTGGGCGGTCCCGTATATTGTCATTCAAAAAGCCGAATGTTTACTACAGCCACCAAGCTTTTAAAAACATTAAATATAAATCCTTTTAGCCAATACTGGAATTGATTTTTTTATTTTTTTATTGTAATATAGTTGTGTATCACATTCTAAACGCTTTAGAATTTAGGTAACTTTAATTGCAAGTACATTTGATTCCACAGATACGAAGCAAATGTTTTTCGTGCCAGTTCCTGAGATTTGCACATTTCCTCAGATTAACAAAGAAATAAACTCTTCTGGCTTACAGTATTGACATAGATTATAATTACTGAGTAAACTTGATTGAAATGTAATCCCACATTTTTTTTTATAAAATTTTATTTAAACTATATAAATCAACATATCACTCGCCAGAAGTAATTTCTGTATGACACATACATAATAGGGGACTAGCATGTACATATATATATATATATATATATGTATGTACGTATATCATTAGTTTCTTAGCCTAACCTCGTCACCTATATACGGACTTCATTGTAAACACATAATTGTTAGGAATTTATACAGCAAGTGAATAATAATAATTTCTTGTTATTCTTGAGAATTGTGGTTTAATGCGAATAAGATGACAATATTCAGTATACTTAAATCAATATCTAAGCGCTTATTAACCCCATTTTATTTTTTGTTTAACTTATATATATAAATATGGAAGTACATACATAGAAAGTACAGAAGCTTAGTTTATCTTCACAAATCAGCCTAATAGCGTTCTCTTATCATTATCTTAGGGTTATCTTTAACACTAGTTTTAATGTGAGGTCAGACACGATGTCTATGAATTTGATTATCACTCAGGTCTCAGGAAAATCATATTTGAGCCTAAATTATTTTCATTTCTCTTCCTTGATAAGACAAAGCGAGTCATCGAGTTCCAGTACTCGTGACGAGTTATATCACCGAACTGTACTGGGAGAGAAGAACAGAGTCTTGTTTCTGGATTCGTTTTACCGACTTTTGCAATATGAGGCGTACAATGTGAAGGTATACTAAAATAAATAGAATATATTTGGTAGTTTGTGGTCACCCTACACATTATGAACGCAGTGTATTGTCTCCATAATGCTATTAGGAAAATTATTATTTACTCATTTCTATCCGCTTATTACCGTCCCGCCATTTCCTTTTTGATTTTGTTTCGCGACTAATTACGTTTCACTTATATCATTATTTTAACTCTTTACTTGCATTTTCGTCGTTACCACACACAAGTTAAATTTAAATAATGATTTATAACATAATTAATTTAAATAAAAATAATTTATATTCGTCTTTATAACTAAATATAATGTAAAAAATATACACAGTACAAGCAAGCATTCACTAACAAAATCTATTTAGTGGTCAATTTTATAATTAATTATATTAGAATAGATCCGTATCGAGGGACATAAAAAGCCGCCGTGCGCGGGCCTATCGCGCAATTACGTCAAATTTACGTAACATCACAAATAGCGCCACGCATCATGAATCCTAGAGCACAAAGAGATTTGGAACATTACAATGTAATAGTGTATTGTGTTGTGCTTTAATTGTGTTCAAAATATACGATTAGGGTCAATATAATTGAACTTATTATCATTTTGGTGATATGAATTAGGCTTTGATGACATTAAAGCTTTCTTTTGTTTTTTTGAGTTTCACACTGTATCCCGCATCCCGCGTATGTGAGTAGCATGTAACACGCATGGGTAACGTGCAATATAAGGTAAAGGAGTATTAGGATTTCCCTAGTTTGTGACTAACACACTAGTTTTAAGAGAAAAAAAAATGAAAATATTAATAAATAATAATTAATTCCTTCGACATTGAATCGAACTTACAATCATCTCTTCTTCTAAATATTTTTAAAAAATATTCAGCTCTAAATTTTATTAATTATTATAACATAACACTATAGAGCTATATACAGTGTGTTTTTGTTATCGCCACTTTAAATGGACCCACAGTATTAACTACTCTACAAAAGTTTAATACAATTAAAACAAAAGAGATTTTGCCAATAATAAAAAAACGACACACACACAGACATATCGTAAAATAAAAAAAATTCTACGCTTAAACTGTTGACGTATCTTAATTTTTTTTTGTATGGATTTGAAATATATATATTTTTTATATATATATGCTGCTGTAAAAGAAGTGCTTCCAGCCTGTATAAGATATCTGATGTGGAACGTGGTTTTGCATAACTTATACGTAATATAGAAAATAATCCCCAATTAGGAGCCTGCTGTTGCATCCCTTTGCACAGTTACTATGCCTTGCACGAATTGTGAGATTAAAGATTGATATTTAAATGTTACATATGTTACAGGCCGACGTGGTGTTGGGGGGCAGAGTCGGTGGTTGTGGGTTCGGTTTTCACTCGGAGATATGAGATTATGTTTAAATTATTTTCATTTATCCGTTCCTGATTGATAATTAAAAAATAAGAAGATAATAAGAAAAAATAAATAAGATAGTGCATATTAAAAGCTACTACTAAAAGTTTGAATAAACAAAATTAAATAACATCACGACGCTAGTCGTGGCACAGGGGCACAAGCGTGACTGTTAACGTAACAGGTTATGGGTTTGACTCCCACTCCAGGAAATTAAATATGTAATATTTTTAATTTCATCGCTCGGTATTGAGTTTTGCCATTCAATACGCAATTTTAATGATATAGTGGGGAGCGGAGTGTCTTAACACTAGGCTTCCCCTGCCTACCCTTCTACATGCGGAAAACAGCGTGAAGCTAGAGAAAATAACATCATTGATTTTGTCCATTTACTTAATATAATTTCTTATAAGACCTCCGTTATTATCATTACTTTTAATAGTTACCTACCAAATACACTATATATTTAAACTATTCATATATTTCCCGCTCGCTACCTTTATTATGCAAACTAATACAACTCGTATATTGTATAAAAAGTATTTCCCTCTTGTTTGCTATGTAGAGTTGAATTTAGGCGTACTGCCACATCCTTGTTTCGCTGTTGCTATGTCACAGTGTATGGAAAATATGAGAGTAAATTTTGACATGTAAGTTTTTTTGTATTTTTTCAATATATATATATATATATATATATAGTTATTTGGTTTTATAATGATATGGCATGGCTTGTGAACAGTGGCTATAGCCATGATATGTGTTTATTATTAATATAAATATTAATTATACATTTATAAGAAGAATTTATGATGTCTTATTTTACTTTAGCAAAAGTGAAAGGAACAGTTGTTTTCATTCGAAAATGTAAATATTTAATATGTAATAATTACTCGTGTTATCAATTTAAGATGTCGAAAATCGTTTTACAAAATCGAAACGCTTAAAAAGCATCTAATATTAAATGAAAATATCTAATAGCTGAACAAACAACCTGACCGTTCAATAACCAGAGAAGCTTACTCGACGCTTAATTCGATATCTAAAAATAAATAGTATAAATAATCAAATATTTGAACGAGTATTCATCTCCAGTATTTAAGTACACTCGACATCAGTGTTGCATTGCGACATCGAAATCAGGAAATGACTCTATCGCGGGTCGCTGACTCTACTGTACCCTCGCAGTACAAACCAATCATATAAAACGTGTAAATATTCTAAAGCGGTTTTTTGTTTATAAATATTGAATTATTACTTATGGCCTAAAATTTTATTTACGTAGAGGTTAAGATGTAATATGAAAAATCTTGTTTTTTCTGTTACTACAGAAGTTTCGACACTTTTTCTCGTAGTGCTTTCCTACACTCTGTAAATTACCTACCCAATCTAATTTGAATCCTTCTAAGAGTCCTGTCGTTCCGTATGTGCGTTATATGATATGATAACTTGTATAATAACTTCAATGGTTTAATTTTTTCCATCATTTATATTATTTTATTTATTTATATATATATATAAATAAATAAAATTTTATATATATATATATATATATTAAAGTCGCTTCCATTCCTCTAGCTTTATGTTCGTCATATTCAATACGCATATCACTTTGATGGAAGTAATATTTACGTATTAGCGTGTGCCGCTGTGGTTAGATTAGATTTTTTCATTACACACTGATAAATACTCTCCAAACAATGCACAGTAAGTAATACTCTATAGCTTCACTACACATTAGAACCATATCATTCACCAATTCACCAATCATCACCTGGATACGTGGCACTCGATTACTGTACGGTTTCGTAGGAACTTCCTTCCACGCGTCACGGAACTGTGGAATGACCTGCCCGCGGCGGTGTTTCCAGGTCTATACGACATGGGTACATTCAAAAAACGCGTCTCTCCAAGTGTTGCACGGGGTCGTGGGCAGCGGTGATCACTTACCATCAGGTGACCCGAACGCTCGTTTGCCTTGTGCTTTTCCATAAATAGAAAAAAAATATTTAAAAAATATATGCTTCTAACAATTTGGACGACTTTTATAAGACAAATTCGTAGACTGAATATTTCACACAATGTTAAGTTCAAAGATAAAATATTTCAAAACAGTAAATTTAAATATTTAACTAGAAAAGATTAATAAGAACATTCAAATGTATGTATTTCCGGGATTAGAATTACACAGCCTCAGTGAAAGGTTAACATTTTAATGTAACGGTCTCTGATTCATTCAGTTACGACGGTTTCGAATATACTTTGCTTGAGACTTTCGTGGCACAGTGGTGGTTTTGAATTCGATTCGTGTTCGGGCAAATGCTTATATTAACAAAGCGTGGCGTTGATTTCCGTCACTCGTAATGTCTAAAAAAAAATCGCGAAAGAGAAAGAGAGGAAGGGAGAGTCTTAAGTAGTTGTCGCTAGTTGTCGCTAGGTTCACTCTGCCCCCGTGCTTTGCGAGGTACATGGTATATGGTACAGCGTCGTCTTCGAAGTATATATTAGTAATGAACTGATCATAGTTTTTGATAGGCCAAAATCTTAAATATTCTTATTATAAATAGACATTGCTATTTTGCGTTCTTTAAATGTATTAATGTTGAATTTGTAAATCAATTTTAACATTTATATGGTGACGTGTAGGTTACATAAATATTTAGGATACATAAATAAATAATAGTCAATTTCTACAAAGAAACGCACCTATACAAGAAGGTCCTTAAATTCAATGGAAGTAATCTCAAAGTTCATATAGATCGACTGATATAATATAAAACAAAAATCAGCTTCACGCTGTATCCCGCACACAGCAGGGTAGGCTTTACCTCCAGAATTCGGGAAAAGAGTAAGGAACAGAGTGTCTTATCACTGATATAATGAAATAAATAGAATGAAGCGAAATTGAATCTGTTATACCCAAAGAAATATTTATTGTGGTGTAATCTAGTATAGTACATGCTTGTGGTGGTACAGAAATGCATCATTATTTTTATTTTTTTTCAATATAAATTAAATAAAAATTAGTAAATTTATTTTTCTTTTTGCCATAAATATTAATAATACCTTTAAAACAGGTAGGTCTTAAGCAATATTTTATCTGATTCCCGTTGTTATCAAATTCCGATATTTTTGTTTAAATCTTACGGGAACCAGACGAAAAATGTACATTATAATATATAATCCACGAAAACGGGGACAGGCTACTCGCTTAGGCTGATTAATATGTCTACTAATAATTTTTCATTTGTTAATTTTGAGTAAGAACTAAAGGTCATACAAGTCACAATGTTGTAAGTGTCAGCATCACGCTCGTCACGTGAACGTGACAAGTAGTGTCACGGCATGAACACTTGAAAGTCGTGCCTTGATGTTGCCGCACTAGTTGTAACTACTCGTGATATGTAATTATATTGTTCGTTTCAAGTCTAAGCGAATTCGCGAATGATAATATCGTTCATTTGGTGCAACAATGACGTTATTGTATAAAAAAAAAGATTCGATTTTATTCGCGAAAACTGTGTATGCAAAGCTCGTTTTTTTTTCAAGCTTACACCGGTGGTGTCCCAAATGTTGGACAGTTTTTTATTTCAGATTCACTATTTATTCCGCATTGCAGAGTAATGTTCTCATACTCTTCACTTAGTGTCAAGAGATTCCTATTTATTCTCCGATGGACGTTACTGAAAGAATGATGGAAATGAGATGAGATAATTTATGAGACATTTATAATAATAATTTCATTAAAAATATTTCTATATCTTGATCTTTCAAGAATAATATAAAAAAGCAACGCATCTTATTTTCTTGTCGGGTAAGTTATATATATGTATTCTTGCTAAGTAAGTTATTTATCCACAATTTAAAAAATCCATAATTAAATCACTTAACTATTTTGTTACTAAAAAGCTTTACAAAATGCTAAATTAATGAACTTATAGACTCATAAACGAGCAAATTAGTAGCATAAATTATCTTTTAAGTTACTTTTTGCTTTTATAAATATTGATGAAACAGTTTTGTATAGTAGAATTGTAGAATTGACAGGGAGATACCGCGCCGTCTAAGGTTTTATTGAATAATACGTACTTATATTATTATTAAACGCGTTCAAAAAAAAGCTTTTCGGAATTATCTGAATTAATTATTTATATATTATTCTATAACGCCTTACTAGTATTTGTTTATTACCACCTTTAAAAAAAGCTTATCGGTTTAAAATGTGTTTTAGAATATGACCTATTTATGCTTGAGTATGCTAAGTTTTGTAATTAAATATATATTCGTTTCTCTTTTGTTTGTCGTTGGTTTTTCGGAATTTGAAATCCTTTTTAATTTAAATTAAAAATATATTCTAATTAGAGAACAGTCCATTTTTGTGAAAATCGGCTCTGTACTCGTTGTACATACAACAAGTACTATATTTTATAATTTACCTATGTTGATAGGTTGGTTTCAGGTTTTTAGCATCACGCAATATCCCGCACATAGCAGCGATTTCCACTCTCCACTTTTCACCGAATTCTATACGCATCGCGTGGTGAGTGGTGTAAATCATTTTCAATCATTAGAATATTTTCTTTCCTCAGAATCAAACCCACAAACATCGCGTTCACGATGGCATAATTATTCAATTTTCATAATTTAAAACTTTAAAGTTACCGGCAGGACGATAACTCCTGTCAAAGCTCTCTAAATCTTCGGTCATAACCTATAATTATTCAATATTTGGCAGTCATATTCGTAAAATTATTTATTATTTAATATCGACAGCCGTCAGTGGGGGCATTTTAACCTTCACAACCAATTACAAAAATTGCAGCGATTTGTTGATTTTAATAATGTGGAGGCAAGTTTTTCATGTTTTTAACCAGACGTTTGTTTGTGGTTTTGTCCATTAATTAAAGGATATGTTTAGTAATAATAAGTACGAGGCTTATTATTTAAAAGAAACGAAACCCTAAAAAGGGCACGAAAAATAAGAGCACAGAAAGCATTAAAAGTTGGATAGTTTAATTGAAGAGATAAATATTAATAAACTAAAGATAAATAT
>JBAIZZ010000100.1:0-73400 GCA_037355905.1 Heliconius aoede | reverse complement strand
TTTTTTTTTCATATAACATAACTTCAATTGGAGAACGAATGAAGACGTCAATATTCAGAAACGTATAAATCATCTGTCACTACAAAATTATAAATAAACTAATTTTGATTAAAAATGTGACCAAAAAAATTATAATATAAAACCTAATATGTATGTCGACATACCAATCGTTGTTAAGTGGAATTTTAAATAACTACAAAAATGCACGACATTCGTGAAGACAACTTTTTGAATATGTGCAATCCTAATCATCTTGAAAGGCATTCAGACAGTTCAGACTTTGAGAATCCACAGAAAATACCTGCCGTAGCCCCAAAAGGTGGCAACCATCGACTTTTGAACAAAAGATATTACAATGATGTACAAACAGACCGATATAGTGACGAATTAAATATGTTTAATAACATATCAAACACTAATGAAAGAAAGTCAAGAAATAAAATGAATCAATGCTGTCTTAAAAGATATTTAAATAATTATTGTAAACCAAGTATTCCATGTAAGCTCGGAAAAGGAGATATGAACCAATGTGTTACTGAAAGAGCAAATATACGCTCAGTGGTGCGAGACAAAGTGATGCCACGTATGTCAACTATTTTCAGGCGCTCTAACGGTAATATTAGACGTATGACAAGTATTGCGAAGGGTAAAACAGATTTGGTGAATGGTTGTAACATAGAAAATCAACTAAATGATAAGCACCGACATATGTGTAAAATAAATAGACGACAAGGAGACTGTTTGGTTCAACCTGTATACACAGTAGAACAAGATGTACAAATATCTCCATTTCAGCAAACAAATGACATGGAACCCTTAAATTACAAAATAAATAATAACTGTAATGTTAGTTATGATATAAGTTTATCATCTCAACGTAGTGAAGAAAATAATAGAAACAACGAGTACAAGATATTTTTGAAAATGATTAAAGAGAAGTTAGAAAAAGAAATGAGCAAGGAATATCATGAGAAAACTAAAGTAAATGACCAACTACAGCAATATCCATCAAAATTACCATTAAAAGTACCCTATCAAGTCTACAACTCTGCTTCTTGTCTAGCAAAGCGCTCATCTACTGAATTGGATAATGTCAAAAAAATATCATCAAACTCATCTGTGTTCTGGGACTACTTTGCACAGAAAATAAAATCTAAAAGCCAAAATAAAAAACCTTGTGATTGTGATAAGTCTTTGCCGCCATGCAGTCCTGAAACGTGTCAAAAATTAAATCCAGATAACGCTGGCAATTTAAATTACGAACAACAAGCAGAACAATCTTCTAGCACAGAGTCCAATATATCCTTAAAAAAGAAGATTAAAGCAACGAAAGTTACGTGCAAATGTTATTCAAAGGAAGAAGAAAAAAGGAAACCTGAAATAATACCAGCGACACAAGACAGTAAATCAAGACCATGTCAAGAAAGTCACGATAACATCACAACAGCAATTTCAAAAAAATATAACGGTGAAATATTGTGTATTCATAATCCACCGTGCGTCTTAATTAATGGATGCCTCAATTTGCCTCCACCAAAATCAACCGCACAAGAAAATCTTTGGCCAATTACTCAGAGCAAAAAATCTAGTTTTGTCCAAATGTGCCGAAAAATTAAACGTTATAAGCAAAACTCTAGCGACTACGCCAGCCAGTATCATCCGCCTTACGCCGACTTACAACAGTGTATTCCAGAATACAAAACAGAAAAAATAATTCAAAGTATTTGCAACCACGAACCTCCTTGTGAAATTGTCCATGGCTGTTACAGAGCCCAGTACGACCCTAAACTACAAAATTCCTGCGTCCACGTTCCAATGTGCCGAAAGTTGCCAGAATGCATGTTGGTGGAGAAAAATAGTGTAAACTCAATGTGTAAGCATAACCCCAAATGCGCAGAGCTCCCGCTTTGTTCGAGGAAGTATATTGTACTCACCGCGAAGGAGGAAGTGGGTACTCAAGTAAAGCCGAAAGCGAAGATGGTATGTCGACATGAGCCGCATTGTTTCATGATACCCAAATGCTTAGCGCAGGCGATCAGTGGTGACTACATACCGTGCGGTGCCATACCAGGATGTGTCCATAACCCGCAATGCGAAAATATACCAGCTTGTTGCAGAAAGTCTCTCAAACGAATGATTTCCGTTCCGTCCCAGTACCCTAACAGTTGTCGTTTAATTTAAAAGTTAAATAAGGATTTAACCCAGGGTTTTATTATAAGTTAAATGCATGTTAGATAAACAATCAGTGTCTGTCAAGATTGCCATTCGCTTATAAATATCCTATTTGACAATTTCTGTCATCTAAATTGTGAAAGCTTGTCTTAATTATATCAAATGTGTAGCTTTGACTGATAATATAATAATAATTTACATTTATTTATATCAAATCTTGTATTTAGTTGTTTTGACGATCTATTTCTACTCAAATGTTGGAATTTGTGAATATATATTATTTATAATTAAAATATTTTTTTTTATTGAGTGTTGAATAATAATTGACGCAACGGGCTCAAACCCCTTACTAGGAATGGCTTCGGTGTAATATTAATAAATGTCTTATTTTCTTTTCAGGAACCCACACTCTCAAAGATCTTAAAATATCCTGAACTATAAAGCAGTGAGGGGTATCCGAGTGGAAGTGCAAATTTGAGCAATTCGCGCAGACCGTCTAATGACCGAGCAGACAATAAAACTTTACACACGCTACAATTAGCCTTTCATTTATATGTTTATTTAGATATTATCATTGCTAAAACGTCAACAGTGTATCGCTAATGGCACTGTTAAGTATTCCTATAGAATGGGTTCGAATCCCATTTTTCTTAAATAAGCGTAATAAATAGAAATCCGCCGTTAACAAGTTGTAATAACACTATTCATTATTAAAGTGAAATATATGAATTAAACTATAAATAATAATATAATTAAAATTAATAATGGAATGCTTAATTATCTATCTCTTATTTATCTATCGAATTATACTCTACTAATTTATACAAAAGATTGATAATGAGAAGAAAAATATTATAAGATTCAGCATTTTTTTTCAGCTTCACACTGTATCCCGCACACAGCAGGATAGGCAGACGTACAGAAATATTTCACTTCCTCGAGTAGGAATCGAACCCGCAACCGTCGCGCTTACGGGCGACACCCTTGTGCCACTGCGCCACGACGGCAAGAGTAATTTCTAAAGTGAGTAACAAACAAAGAATCAAGAATGACCAAACTCAATTGTTTCGTGTTTGTGGAATAATTTTATATTTGAATGTATTGAATGCAAATTAAAGATCTTTTGACTTGAAATTCTCTCCAGTCCATACTAATGTAGCCACGAGTATGTCAATCAGGGAGCGACCAATCGAAGGGAAATAGATGTTCTTTTAAACTTGTAGGTATATTTTTATGTACCTTATTTTATAGAGTGCTGCAATATCGGCTGGTTGTGGGTTCGATCCCCACTGGACGAAAGGAAGTATTTATTTAAATTTATTTTTTCATTTCTTCGCTCTAGTTTCCCAGCTATATCCAGAATCCAGCGGAAAGTGGGGAACGGAGTGTCTTAACACGTGGTTCCCTCTGCCTACCCTGCAGTGTGCGGGATACAGCTTGAATTTTTACTTTATTTTGTTAGTAAGTTATAGTTTTTTATTTATTGAGTGTGATAGGTGTTGAGTTAAAATGAAACTGAAAATGATCATTTTTAAAATATGGATTTTTTATTCTTTAGATTTCCTAACTTTTCAACGAAACATTAGCTACGTTATACCACAATTAATATATTTTCAAGATAAACGACGCACTTTTTCTATGTGTAATTCGATCGGTCGATTATTCGATCATCGAGCTCGAGCATCACGAGCGACCGTCGGGCTGCTCTATACATTCCTTTTTAACATTCAACCAAAAATTATCGGTACATAATAGCTACAAAAACCGGCCGGGGGCGATGTCTATAAACATCTCAAACTTATAGCTTAGAAAAATTTCCTAATCTGTGGGTACCGAACTAAGGAATTTTATCATTTCAACCGTCTTAAACCGGAGAACCAGTTGTGTGACCGTAAAATGAAAAAAATATCTAGTTGCCGCCGCCAATTAAATTTTAACTTTAACACGTCGTAATAAAATATGTTTCACCTTAATTTTTGTGTTGAGCTTACATCTTTGCGCTGTTGGGATGCTGTGATCAAAAATTAATGAGGAGAGAACGTTGAACCCGACCAGTTTCTCTGTGTGTGAGAGACTCAGTGGTCTCTGAGTTTTGAGTATACCGTAGGTGAGTCGTTGACTAAAGGCGCTATAGTTGACAATACGGTGATGGTACTGAAATTTCATACTTTTTTTATAAAGCCCATACTTATTAAATAGTTATTAGTAATAATATTAAATAAATTGTTGAGATTGGAAACTTTTAAGTCACTCTTGTTTAAAAAAATATTAAGTAGAAAGTAATTCAAAAATAAATATACTTAACATGTTATTGAATTATATTTAAATTTGTACGCCCTGGTGCCGATGCTAAAGCGCGGCGTTGAGTTCCGCCACTCTACAAGCAATGCCTCCACAATTCGGAGGAAAGCGTGGATAAGAGTGTTTTAGTACAAGGCTCGCTCTGCTATCCTTGCTACATGCGGGATACAGCGTGAAGTTAAAAAAGATATTAAAATTAAACAAGAGATAAAGAATCCATATATTTAAACATGCTACATAAAAAAAGTATAAGAAAAACTTTAATCCATGTATCCTCCATATATTCTCGAAAGAACACTGTCAGGTTTTTTAATCAAAAAATCACTTATATAATAAACTTCATTTATAATAGGCCGTAACGTTGAACTAAAAATCTTTATTTAAGCATTAATGAAATAGGTATCTACAAGATACCATCGTTCGTTCGATTCCCACCTGGGACATTGAAAGATTTGTAATTTTCTTTTCTTAACTCTAGTAACGTGACATAACGGTGTTGAGTGCCTAATTCTGATCAAAAAAAAATCTATTATATTTCAAATTCAATAAAATACATGTCACAATCCTTATAAAAAATATTCGAAACGACACATTAAAACTTATAAATAATATGAGAACTCCTAAATTAATCTTAAAATGTAAAGCATAATGTGCTTACGCATCTTAGGCAGAGCTTAAATCTCAGTATCGAGCTTAGCTATCTTAATGGTCAATATAATAGAATAAGAATCTATTGTCAAACATAAATCTGTCATACGAATGTGAACTTTGGTGCCGCTAGAAACTTTTTAGTGGAAAAGGATATTTTATGATATACATATATTATGGATTCTTAGTTTTCTTATACACGCTGTAATAAGGGATTTTAATAAGTTATCGACGTTTGTATTACATTCGCTTATATAATTTTATTTGTTTTGTTAACAGCTTAAAAATTGGTACTTATAACATTTCACACTAAAGACTGAAACATAATATAAAAATAGAAAAAATAAAATAAAATATTGAAGCTAATTGAGGGTGCAAGCGTGCGACTGTAAACGCGACAGGTTGTGGGTTCGACTCCCACTCGAGGAAATGAAATATTTTGCTATACTAACGTAGCTCTTTTATCTTCTAAATATGCACATTTAAATGAACGCATTTTAAATTATCAATAATTTTTTTTCTACATCTACTACTTTAAAATAATTATCCATATTCCAACTAGCTGTACTTAGCAAAAATTAGAGCTTAGAACTTAGTACTTAACGAGTTCCAAGGTTCAACTAAGATACCTAGTTTCTATCCCTTTCCCACTTAAATCTAAGCTATCCGAGCGACAGAGACAACAAACCTGTTATAGCCCGTACAAGGAGCCATTTAAATAAATCATAGACCAGTCGACATTACTACTGTCATAATAAATATCATTACAACTTTCTAAAAACCAAGAATCGAACCCACACTCCTATCTGTATGCTAATCACGAATGTAACGCCCACGTGAAACTATTTCCAACACAAATGTATGCAAACGGCTTCTTAGTGCATACAAATATATTACTGAGTGAGATGTCAAATCAAAATCAGTTATTGGAATGCCTTTTTATGAATTAATATGTGGATATAATTAAATGGTTAAATTTGTGGGATCAGCACGCCTTAAAGAACTTGCGACCAAGTGGAAATATTAATTATACTAAATATATTATACAAAATTATAAACGAGAACTAAATTGTTTTCATTTTTTTCTGTATATTTTCATAGTAATATATGCGTATGAATTAAATTTTATATTATTCTTTAGATATTTAATTTTATAATATTATATTCATGGACATGACAGGCAAGTCGTGGCGCAGGGGCACACATTTGCGCTTGTAACGACAGTGGTAGTGGGTGCTATCCCCACCCGATTATTTAATATTTTCGTTTTTTCACTGGCAACATAGCAAATCGCGCAAATATGACTTTGGCCATTTACCATTCTTTGGCCATTTACCAGAAGTGTCTTAATGGGGACGGAATATATTAAGACTAGGTTCCCAGGTAGGTTCTCTCTGCCTACTCTGCTATGTGCAGGGTACAGTATGAAGCTATATAATATATAATATATTTTACCTTGACACTGTTTCCCGCATACAGAAGAGTAGGCCGAGGGAACCTAGTGTTACGACACCCTGTAGGTACTTCACACTTCCTTACCCACTGCCTCTATCCCGTCATGTTATGTAGAATACAAGAGAAGGTAAGATAAAAATATTCCGACGTTCACAAAAACATTATAACTAAGCCCTTATGCCATCTCCATAGTGGCTTATCTTTTGTGTTTTATTTATTAGGAGTTAATTTTAATATGCTATACACGACATTTATCTTTAGACAACAATATTCTTAGTGATCCTTCGTTTTTTCTTGATTTACAAAGTATTTCAGACCAATTCTGCATATAATTGTGATACGCTAGAGTAACCTTGCTCGTCTCGCAAAAATTCTAAATTATTATATTATATTTGCACGAAAATATCATTTAATAGAGAAATATAAGTATCTAAATAAAATATATTACATTGTATAAAATTATATAAAGTTTTTTGTATAAAGTAACAAGATTTTGAAAAGACTAATTGTATTGACTTTTTCAGAATTGAATAAGAATGTGGGGAACGGAGTCTCTTAACACTAAGTTCCCTCTGCCTATCCTGTTGTGTGCGGGATACAGCGTGAAGCTGATTAAAATTATTTAGAATAAAAAAAATAGTGTGATTTTTACCAATCAATATTTATATATATAAGTGGAAATTCAATCAAATATGTTTGTTTCTCTGAGTAAAATTTTCATCTACAATTATCAGATTGTCTTATCGAGTACAAACCGCGTATCACAGCGAAAGATATTCGCTCGAGGACTGAATTAGAAATGGCAAAAGTTTAAGCAAAGAGCTTAAAATTGAACCCAATCTTACTAAGTGAAAGAAAACATACATCTACAGTGTCATGATGGTGCCAGTCTTCTAAGTCATAATATTAGCTAAAATTTAACTTTTAATGTAAAAATATGTACCTAAAATTCCGACATTTTATTTTCTCGGTATATATGTAAATATTGCGTAGATAAGTTTAGTTGTCAAGATATGTTTTATTCATGAGAATATTTTTCTAAAGTTTGAGATTAAATAGAACTAGACTGACTGATTTACGACGATTTAGTTAAATAAAATTAAAATACAAACAACTAGCGCGGGTTCGATTATCGTTACGTTAAATTTTTTATACATTTTTTAAAAATATATTTCTTATATGGAATACTGGAATACTACTTATATGGAATTACACTTAAATAACTTTATTATAATATTATACTGATTTAATAAGTAATCACATTTTATGTGCAATGTGCTATTTAGATAATAAACTAATTTGAAAAAAAAATCCAAGTTTAGAAAAAAAACTCTAATTTCATAGCTTAGTAATGTTACACGATTATTACATCATCATATATAAATACCTATATATCTATATATATATTTAACCAATCTAAAAAAATATATAATATATTCTAAAATCGTCTTATCCGCGCACCAAAAATAATGGTGTTAACAGACCAATTAAAAAAAAATCAACAGTCACATTCAAAATGTATATATTAATTATTTTAATTATTGTACAGAAATAATTTTCCGGCGAATACAATAATAATTAACTTTAAATATGACATATTATGTCAAATTAAATGATATTATATGAGTCTAAATTATATCGTGGCATCATTTTAAACTTTAAATTTGAATATAAAATATAAATAAATATAACTAAATAAGTAAATTAAGTATAATTATTATAATTCTACTGTTATTTCTGTACAGCTAATTAAAATAAAAGGTTATTTATGTAGGTACATGTAAAATACACAAGTAAGGACTCCATAAATTACTTAAAAAGATTGGGGAAAAAGTAAATGAATAAAAAGCAGACAAAGTAAAAACTTATAGCATTGTCGCTTTACCTTCTTTCTTCAGCTTCACGCTGTTCTGCCATTTCTGCCATTACAGCTAGAGACAACGTTCTCTTTTAACCTAAATTGGACATTACATGTTGACTGACGCTATTACACGGAAAGGAAGAATTTAAATAAATCATTCCCACGTGTAGGGATCGAACCCATAACTATGACAACACTTACAATGCGCCATGAGGATTTCTATAATTATGTATATTTATTTCTATTTTATATAATAATTTTGAGTCCGTGATTCTCATAATTTAGGGTTACATGTGAAATCTTCAATTATATATTAATTTGCAAAACAATAAACTAAGTTATGAGTAAGAAAAGCTTTTTTCTATTCTTTTTATTCGATTTAAAAAGGTTTTTTTATTTTTTGACTTTAATAGATTCTATCACAGGTTTTATTATTCTACAAGACGAGCGTGTAATATCTGGCATCTAAAATCTGACGTCCAATAAAATTTTACATTAAAAAAAATATAGGTACAGTTAGGTTAATTTTCAAGGCAAACATAACTGTATTTAAAAATGTTCGAAAAACTTAAAAAATAAAACTAGTTTCACAACTAAGAAGATTGCATGTGGAATGAATAAATATTTACAACATTTTAAGCGCTCGTAAGATATATTGACTTAACGCCTTAAGTGACCGCTAAAGTAGTCTAATGGCTGAAAGTTTACTTGAATAAAAAGTGAAATGATTTTATTTTGCTCTTTTATTTGTTCTTTATGTTCTCTACAAATTGTGTTAAAAATTGTTTACTTGAATGTTAGTAAATTCAAAGTAAATATTGTTTTTCTTTTTTATTTATATATATTTATATTTTTTATTTATACTTATATTATAATTAGTTTGTGGGTTTGATTCCCACTCGAGGAAATGAAATATTTATTATTTGCATTTCGCTCTAGAGTCCGCGCGCGGGCAAAGCACGCCACCACCCAACGCGCATAAATTATACATACTTCAGAATTTGGCGGAATGTCGGTAGCGAAGTATCTTAACCCTAGGTTCCCTCTGGCTGTACTGCAGTGGAACTGTATATGTATTATTATTTGACAAAGGCACATTCAGTGCATGCTAATAAAGTGGTCTGATTTAAACTGTAAGCTTGATTGGTCACCGCCGTCTATCCTTCCGTGGCAGGTGCGTCATTACTTCGTGTCTCCACCACAATTAACTTGTCTTTAGTAAAAAGGTTTTTATTAAATAAAAAGATGAAAATAATATAATTTTTAAATACAAATATAAAATAAAAATACGTCTTTATAGTTGTCGATTAATTTAATCACTTTCTTTGAAAGTCATTAACTACTTCAATTACTAAAGTAAAATTGATAGCTTACATGTTATATTTTGTAAAATGAAAATATTTTTCTATCTTTAGTTTAATTAACAGCTTCACGCTGTATCCTGTATGTATTTGGGTAGGGAGAGGGGAGTCTCATATTAAGCACTGTTCGCTCACCACTATCAGTTGAAGTCTGGAGGCACTGTCTGTTCCTCGAGTGGGAATGGAACCCACATCCTGTTGCGATTATAGTCATATGCTTGTGCCCCTGGGTTACGACGAGCATACACCTTATAATTTATATAAGCTAAAAATAACACCTTAAAATTTGATGACTGTTTTGACATCCACCAGTGTCTGGTTGAGATGACAAAAGGAAACTCTGCTGTAAATGCTCTATTAATTATCCTTGATATATTGTTTTTTACATTTACTTAATAGTTTTATTTCTTCGCTCTAGCATCGAGGCATAGTGCAGCTTTCGTAACTAAACACAGTTCCGTAACCTAAATACGCAATCCCACCAGAATTCGGCAGAAAGTGGGGAACGGAACTGTCGTAACATTAATTTCCCTGGTTCCCTCTGCCCACTGACATTATGTGCGGCTGTCTCTCTCTCTCTCTCTCTCTCTCTCTCTGGTATATGGCAAACTGAACTGCTAAAAAAACTAATAAAATACAAATGCATTTAAAACGAAATTCGATATAAAATTTAAGTTACTTCGTTGAATCAAAGCAAGCGGTCACAAATAACCGTCCTTAGTCGTTACATTGTATATAGAATATATTTATCCTGAATAAAACGTGCTTCCAATAAAAATGCCACATTACGATCCACATTATAACATAAAATGTGAAAAATGTAATTTTTGCATAAATATTTTACAGTGCGTTCTAAGGTATTTTTATTACAAACTGTCTTTTAATACTTTATTAGTATTGGTGATTTGTCTTGTCTGGTGATTATTGTTTTGCTCATCAGAACAGTGGACGAAAGAAATCTTAACACTTGCGTTCAAACCCAAAACAAAAATAATCCATTTCACAATAAAATAATAGAACCCACAACTGTCGCGTTGACAGTCGGACGTCGTAGAGTGCTAAGCCATAACGGTGTTAATATTAATTTTTTTTACAAGAATATTGTAAAAAAATATAAATTATTATTCATTTATCTTTAAGGAAAATTAAATAATATTTGTGGTTTTATTCAAAATTCTCCGAAACAAATTACATGAAAAAATTAAATCACAAAATACTTGTACCACTTGTGGCAACTTTCTCGTTTATGCTAAAAAAGTGGTTAATTTAGGTTTTTACATATAATTACGAAAAGAGCTCAACTATTTCATCATGTAGTGACTCACGTACGTATGTTTGTTGATTTGACGTTAGTTAAATGTTAATTAAGGTCTCTGAGTATGTTTATAATTTTTAGTGTCATTATTATATTACACTAAAGATAAGTAAAAATGTATATTATAAAAATTTGAACGTAGCGGGATTCAAACTCGCGCCTCTGTGCAAATGTAAGCACACTGACTTCTAAGTTTTCTTAAGCAAACAAAGTCGATTTCTTTATAGCTTGTAACTTAATTATGTTGTTTAAAATACTTTTTTAAGAGGCTGTCGTGGCGCATGGGCACAAGAGTCTGACTACAATAGGTACCATACTCACTCGAAATAATGAATTATTATTTATTAATGACTTCTCTTCTTACCTCTGACACTAACCCGGCGTTGAGCTCCGCTACTCATCACGCAATGCCTCTCAAAATTCCGCGGAAAGTGGGGAACGAAATGCCATAACACTAGGTTCCGTCTGCCTACCCTGCTGTATGCAAGATACAGTGTAATGCTGGTGTAACAATCCAGACATATTTGTAATAACAGTTCATGGTATTATATAATAAATAGAACATAGAAATACCAAAAACACTTCAGTAGGTAATCTTTATAACCACACAAATAAACAAAAGATGTGCCAAAAGCGGTAAAACTTACGAGGGAAAGTGTATGTAAAAGTGGAATGTGAATTCAACAAGCAAAATCAATATCAGGTATAACGATCGGAAGTAACTTAATTTGACAGAACTATATCGATTTCATTGAAGTCCATTGAAGTGTATCGATATGTATCTACACGTTACATTTACTTTTTATGTACAAACTCATAATAAAATAGATTGAACTAAATGTTTTTAGATAGGTGAGTAAATAAATCAGTATTCATGCTGCCCGCATACAGCAGGGGAGGCGTAGGGAACCTAGTTTTTGGAGTCACACGTTTGTGCCCTTATGTCATGACTGGCCTTAACTGGGACTGTATATCTATTTTAAAAATACTCTTGCGTCTCACACTTCATTACATAAAATAGCGCAAGTCTCTAAATGCGATAGTAGTCATTCAATACCCACGCCTAGAAATTATTATATATATTTTTAATTTTCCGCGCTCTCTTAAAGTAACACGCGGCGTTGATTCCCCCCCCAAATAATAGTGATAGCGCGAATATAAGCAGAAAAGAGAGAAGGGAGTGTCTAGGAAAAACCGAGTATTTACCGAAAAATAGAACTTGAGGTTCAACATGAATTAAAAGGAAATGTTAGGACAATCTTCGAAACGGGAACTGAATCAAGAATCATTATGCTTACATCGTCAACCTATTGCTAACTGAATCATGGCGTCAAATAAAAATAAAATCTACTACCTACATAGTTTAACAGTAATAACCATTGAAAGAATTGAATTTGAATTAAAATAACTATAAAATATACGTAATATATTCTATTCAACATTTTATCACCTATATATATCTTGGGAGTGACTCACAAAAAAACACACAGTCCATAAGCACGTCTTAACAAGTATTAAATATTTTTTACACTCATTTATCACAATTAGAGGCCATTTTAAAATACAACATTTCTAGCAGTGCAAAAACTAGTTTTAAATGTTAGTGAGAAGAGAAATCTAAATAAATGAATATCTACGTCAAACTAGTAGTAAAGTATAGTAGCTTCACGCCCTTTCCCGCAAAAGCAGCGTAGACAAAGAGAATCTAGTGTTAAACACAGGTACACGTAAGCTAGACCAGTATTGTATTAGCCGCCCTTAAGTCTGAGAACTGAGTCTTGAAAACGATGTTGAGATGCCGTTTTCATTCATAGATATAAACAGCGGTTTTTTCACACAAATTTAGTTAGTGATATTGCCTTATTCAAGTGAACATAGAAATACGTTTTTTATCAGAAAATCATCGGTTTGAATTTCAACCCGATATCTCCAAGTGCTCCCAGATAAAGGGTCTTGTCAGACAGACAGACATACAGACGGATAACAGAGTGACCTTATAAGACTTTCTTTTTTCCTTAAAAATGCGAAACCCAAAAAGAAACAATTTTACAAAATATATTTTATTTTTATAAAACTGAGGTCATTCTCAAAAATTAAAAACTAAGTTTGAATACAAAAATGTTCTTACTTAAATGTATAAAATATAAATACATTAATTTAAAAACGAATGTAAAAAGAGCTTTTGTAGATGTCAAAGCTGCCGATACGATCGAAACATTTCTTAAATACATATATTCAACACATTATGTTCAACATTTTGTAAGTAAGTATTATTTGCAGTGAAAAATTCTTCTCTGGCGCGTGACATGAAGTTAAGAATAATTTAACGAATTTTTTAAATGTACAATTATATAGTGTAAAAGTATTTTTTTGTCTGTTCACAAAACACTGTACTCCTCATTTTCTGAAGAATTCTGGAGGCCTTACGTGTTGGGTGAGGGAAATCAATGTCGCTTTGTCTCGACACTAGAGCGAAGATATGAAAAATATTAATATTTCACTTCCCTCGAGTGGGAATCGAATCTACAACATATCACGTTTACAATCAAACGACTGTGACCCTGCGCCACGATAGGCCTCTAATTAAAATATTGATACATAAAATAATTGGTTCTCTAAAAAAATAAAACAGCTTCATGCTTTCACCCACTTAGCAGAGTAGGCTGAGGAGTACCTAATATTTAAACATTGCGTTTTCCACTTCCTGATATCGATCGAATCGATCGAGCCCAAACTCCTGCTCCATCATCAGACCCTTGTTGGTAACAAGTACTGGTCAACAGGAATCAAACGAGTTCAAACTTGGTGGGGCTGTGTCGTCGGAAACCAGGAAGTGGATCAAATTTAAATTGCAAGATTTGGTTATAGACAGACAACAGACAGTTTTAGGTAAATTCGATACATTCCGTGTTGACTGACGGAACGCTTTTCAACTAGAAATAAACATTTTCCCCCCGAGTGGAAATCGAGCTCACTACCGCCGTATTCACAGTCAGACATTGTGCACTGCGCCACGACGACCTTTTTCATTTGTATGTAGGTTGCGGATATTGTGTTATAGAGTCATCACAGTGAAGAGCCTAGCAATATGTTATTTTGTTTATTTTAGCGAACACAGAAGAGGTACTTTGAAAAGAGTATGATTTCAATTTATATTAAAAAAAGCTTGTAAAAAAATTATATTATCATACAATTACGATATCCACTTACAATTTTATTATATATTATTATAAAAATATGTGAACAGATCCTTGATTCAATATAATTATACAAACATCAGTAATTTCCGTCGCGTCGATGAGTCACTTATAGTGTCATAGTTTTAGTGACGTTAGTGCATCGGCATGTACTAACATAGATGCACATGCACTTCCATACATATTATAACATGTGCATGGATTGAACTACATTTAATAAATGTAAGAAGTAGGTGAGTTTTAGTGGCAAGTGGGGAACGGAGTGTCTTGACAATTGGTTCCCGATATCTATTTTGCTATGTAATGTTGATAAAGACATATAGCTTCATATTGTATCCTGTATATAACGAGGTAAGCAGAGACTACCTTGTTAAATGTATATGTCATAAGGTGGAAATCCAGAAACAAGAACAGAAATGATAAGTGTAATAAAAAACTCTTTGTTATCTATTCAAAGATACCTGTCTAGAATAACGTATATTGAAAGACATTGATTTTCACTTTGTATATTTGTATTTAAATTTGTAGGGATAGGTGTTTTTAAAAAGAAGGTTATAAGCGCGCTACAAGTGGCACCTTTATCCCCGCATCTCTTCATTTCAGACCATAGATGAATGAATAGGTTCGATATCCACATTGACACCCACATCTATTTAGGGGATGGTTATAAGTAAAATATATATCTCTGGTTTGGGTTCAAATTAATAGATTAGGTGATATGCCTATCAAACCGTAATATACAATCAATAATTCCTATAATATAAATAATATAAAAATGACGATATATCGATAAGAAGTACATTCAAAATTATTATATGTACAAGTATGTTATTTTTAAACAAAACAAAGAGACGAAATCAGTTATCTCATTAAATACATTAAATAATAGTTAACCAATTAAATTTATCGATGTATGGAAAATTACTGAGTCGGCTAACAAAATTTATCGTAATTACAAAAAAAATGTATTCGTTGTTTTTTAATTATTATCTTATTTAGACTAGAAATCTCTATGGAAATAGCGACTCTTATAATTATAAAAAAAACTCTATACTTAATATTTTATAATTACTGTAAATGTTATTCTCGTTTACAGTTCAAACAGTGGTTTGTTTACTGTGGGTAGAATAAAACTTTAATAAATAACTAACTAAATAAATATTTATTCTTTAGAGAATACTGTTTTTATAATAATGTAAATTTGAAGTGACAATCAATATTACTACTTTTTATATATTTTTTGGGTGTCACGCTGTATCCCGCATATAGCAGGGAAGGCAGAGGCAGACTAGTGTTAGTGTTGCATACTTCGAGCCGTCGCACCCACATCCTGTCGCGTTTGTAGTCACACGTTGCCTCTACGCCACTAGTCTAATCTAATCCACAACCTGTCACGTTTACAGTTATTATTAATTATGTCTTTTGTATACATCGAATAATTACAATCCTTTATTATGTAAACGAATAATTCTAATTTTTATTCTTAAAAATATCAAACTCGTGTTATTTATGTAACAAAGTAATTTAAACAGAGAGCTAGAATTTTCATCTCTTTTCGCTTCACCTATATGCCGCATATAGCAGGGTATGCAGAGGGAACCTAGGAAGTAGCAAATTTCCGTTTCCCACTTTTCACAAATCCGCAAAATTGTAACAATTATGTAAATACCTATATACAAATAGGTATGTACATTGAAAATGAAAATATTCTTTATTCATTTATTACAAACAGTTCTGAGTCATCGAGTTACATCAAGTCAAAGTGAGTGGTGTTAGTCCCACGGGAAGCTACCAACATCGCAACAATCACATGTATCTCTCTACCTAGAAGTATTGAATAAACATTAAAAATATTTAGAAATTAAAGTTAAAAATAAATGGGTTTATTATAAAATTATTACATTAAACATATTCCGAGTTCCCGAGATATCTCCTCTGGCCGGATACAATGGGTTACAACAGAACGAATAACGTGTTGTAACATGGCCTATAACTATACTATAACTATTATATATAAAAAATATATATATATAATTTTCAAATATATATTTAAATTCATTAAATTATTAATAATATATTAACATTATATCCTAAATAATAATATAACAACCTATAAGGTAAAATACTCTTATATGATAACATCACAAATGATTTAACTAATAGTTATACCATATAAAATCTTCAGCATATAAGGAAAATTTTTTTCTTCTTTTTTCTCTTCTATCTTCTTATTAGAATTGTAGACCATTGGCAAACCCAAGAGCACGGTATGAAGTTCCTACAGTTCATATTACGTAGGAACTCTATACCTCGCTAGTGGCAATCACCAGTGTTTTCTTCTTTTTTATATAATATCTTCTTATTTTTACTTCTTAATTATTCTTCATTCCTTAACTTCTTGGCTTCTTTGATATTTCCTAATTATAATAATTAATATTACTTATTTGAATAGAGGTAACGAGTAAAAATTACATTAACAATTTAAATTTAAAACTCTAACAAATAGGCGTGAATGAGAGAGCGGTGGACATTAGATAGTATCTGGTAGAGGAAGTGGCGTGAAACTAAATATAATATATTTCATATGATAAGATACAAGTTATGCAAATGAACGAGCGTGAAGCAACACAACGTGATAAAGTTAGTTAAAAAAAAAAAAAATAATATATAATATTTTATCACCAATCTTGTTTCGAACACGTCGAAATTAGTATTGCCAACCTTGACATTACACTAAAAACACCGAATTAACATTTGAATGTAACAGCTGCCGAAATCCCCATAATTAATTTTTTCGTAGGTATCCTTATTTGCAATTCATAGAGCGGTCTCGGTACGGAACCCTTTGGACATGCAAATTTTTCTAATTCCGTGAGAAAAAAAAATTGAATAAGTGCTTCTACAGTAGCGAATGTCTATAGAAATCCTTGAGAAATGTCAAGAAAGCGATTTCTCTTAGGTTTTGTGGGTAGGGGTCACGTTAATATGTGATCGATTTCCGATTATATCGAAGTCAATACAAAATATGTGTTTCATTATATTAGAACTTGTTATAAAGTTTAAAAGCGACAAAATATCATAAAAATTTAAATAAATTACAATTTGTAAAAGAAATCATTCGAATGTATAAGTTATATATGTCCCAATAAAAAAAAAATATTTATATTATTTTATATGTACAACTTAAATGAAGACTGTGTATTGATGATGTCATTATGATAGATTATTCTATAAACTGTCCGAATCATAATTTTACTTTAGTCTATAGGTGTAGATGGTGAACAAGTGGGGAACGGAGTTATAGATCACTACTTATTCTATACACTATTTAACATAAACTGTATAAAGGTATCCAAGTCGTGATTACATGAGAAATACAATATTTGCATAATAAATAAAGAAAGGGTCACACAAATATTGATATACCTAAAATAGATTTAAAGTCACACCTGTCTTCACTTAACTATGAGAAATAAATTTTATAGAAGATAATTCGATGCTGATTAGCACATTCATAAAAACGTGTTATGCACTTCGGTTATTTTAGTAAGTTTACTTTAACGTAGCCATAAAAATCATTTTACTGTGGGAAACTAACTATGGTTGAAGTACTGTAATAAACTAACATGTGTGCTGCATATTATACGAATGTAGGTATATGCCAAAACTAAATGTAATTATATAAAATATGAGAATGATAAATTTGTTCATATTTTACCATTACTTCACCATGTAACCAAGTTTTACCTTTAACTATACTCTGTTATGTAAAAGATTTAAATAAAAAAAATATATGTTTGAATATAATGAAAAGTAAAACTGCAATGGAGCCATGAAAACATAATTATTTCATATCCCAAGATAATATGACTTTATATTTTATTTTTTATTTTATATTTTATATGACATTTTTTCGCTTTCGCGGTAACATGAACAAAAAGCGGCGTTTTTTTAGCTTCCAAAACAAAATGAAATAAAAAACCTTACATCACTTCCTTTCCGCGTCAGCTATATTTTTGAGTAATGACAACGAAAATTAAAAAAATAAAATAATAAAAAATATCTACAAATGTTAAATAAACAAAAGCAATGAATTGGAACTAGTTACTAGCAACTGACGCACCCCACGTAGGTGGTCTAATTAAAACAGCGGGTGTTTCTTAATATTTTAATATAGTTATTTTGTACTTGTGAAAGTTCCATCAAAAATTGTTTAGCTATTTCTGATGATTGATGCATGACCATTTTTTAGATTACTATATGCCTAATATATTTTACTTATGCATGTTTCATTACAATAAGATTAAAAAAAAGATAATAAAAAAGATAAAGAAAGAAAAGTTATCTTTTCCAAAATATAACTTACCAACGTAATTAACACAATTTTTAAAATGTTATACTTTATGAGTTATTATATATAACCTTGAAAACATAAAATATATAAATACAAATAATACTTATATTATATAATTACGAAATTATATTTTTTAGGTGAAAGCAGTTTTAAAAGTCGTAATATCCAACATAAAGATAAATAAACGTAACAAAATCAGAGCGTTATTGACTTTTGTGATAACACTATCTGATAATTTGCTTCTTTATGAGATCACTGCAAATAATATCGTAAAAACACGGCACGTGGAGTTTTTATGTAACTTTTGTATGTATATATGTAATATGAATGTCTTGACATCGTCTACTGGCTTGTAATTGTCACAAGACCATTATTTTGTTTATTAAAAATCACACGACATATATAAATATAAATATTTTTAAAGAAAAGTTATGTAATATAAGCCAAAATCCCTTTTTAAACAAATTGTGGCGTGTATTCGAGACGCGAGCAAGTTAGTCTTCGTGGTGTTTAGACTGCACGCCGTACTTCAGAGGGACAACCGTAAAGGTGTGGTCGGAAAGGCGACGAGCCGTCTTGCCAAATCCCACTCATTTTGGGGATTTGCAGTTGAAATTAGTTCGCAAATCTCGGGCTTACCCGACCCTCACAAATGTAGATACCATGTATAAATAGCATCCTACTCTTACGTTGTTTATCGTTTTTACAAGCCCGTCGAGGGCCGCCGAATTATTACTAAGATTTCGTGTCGGAACATTATTATTATAATGAAATTACGAACGAACTAATACAATATATTTACTTTGTTGACGTGATAAATCGCGATTTCGAAATGCAAAAGTAAATATAAAAAAAAATATAAACACGTCGTCAGGCCGTTTTCACGTTCACGTTACACAGTTAAGAAAAGAATGTTTGTGTGGAAAGTTAGGTAGCGATAAATCCAATTTCCCGGGCCTTATGCCAGCTAACTATGTATGAACGGCTCAATTGAATAGCCACGCAACGCCAATAAGTGCGGCCGCTCACGACATTACTGTTGTAACAATCTTATTTATATATTTCTATATTATTTTATTTATACAAATAAAAACACTTATAAAATTGATGTCAATAATAAAATACAACAATGGACTATAAAAAAAATTATATTACTCACAGAAAGACTTAGTTCCGCACTACGCATCAGCTTATTCGCACCGAGTGCCACTTTAAAACACCGTCTTCATTAAAAATTAACTGATTATTGTTTTTTCCACAGCGACCAAGATATCCACAGAAATTATTGTGATAAGGATATATTCTTTAAAAACGTTAATTACCCGCTATCTCGTTATGACGGCAGATCGGAATCCAAGATAAGTGTGGACGGGGCCTAAGGTATCGCGTGCACGGCGGTAGTTTGGCCGGTACGCGCCTGACGCAGCGGCGCGAGTACCCAATAAATACGCGTTTGACGCCCGTTGCGTCCATCACCACGGAACCTGGAGCTCTGATAGCACGCACGGTTCGGCACTCCCCTCCTCATTGTAGACCGGCAACTATCTTGCCAGCCTGACTGAAATCGACCGCGATGTCACAACTCAATAATTGTACTATAAAACACTAGGATATGCATACTATTTCATCATCACTATTCTTTACACGGCTCATTTGCTCGCTAAAGGTTCCTCGCCAAAATGCACATTTATGGCGCTTCGTCTACCATATTCAAATTTTATGGGGACAATTAAAAAGTATATTGGCCTCCCGGTATACGGGCCGATGAGGGTTCCGTTCTACTGCGTGTGAGCTATTATTAGCTCTTAGATCCTACACGTGGATGCACCTGCTTGCAGCCTATGCAGATAATAAAAACATTAAACTTTATGACAGTCAAGCCATATCATAAATGGAAATTGTGAAAGGTTTATGCTTAATAAACTTTCGACGTTGCGACGCTTATATGACGGTGCCAGTATAATCTTAATACAGTGGCATTTCGCTAAATATTTTCATTTGTGTCGAGTGCAAAGCGCGGCGTTAAGTGCCGTCACTCAACACGCAAAGCCAAAATCCGGTGGAAAATGGGAAACGGAGTGTCTTGACGCTAGATTACCTTTGCCTACCCTACTCTACACGAGATACTGTGTGACGGCTAAAAACGCCGAGGGAACCCTAATCCATCATAAGGTCACTAAATGCAAGCGTAATTACGTGTGAACGTGCATTTCTCGACTCGTTTCGGTTTTATTTTGATTTATACGCCGTTTCGCAAAATGCACTCGCACTCGTATACCCACTGGAAACATAAACAACAGCAGGATATTTCAGGAGGTGTTATGGGTTCAGTTTTATGGCCGTTTTGTCCGCTATATGTTAAGTTTATAACCGCCAATAAAAATGTAAAGGGCCACAGTCATATATTGTAACGATGCAATTATGATTCGTCACTTGTTTCGCGCTATTCGTCGGCTTGAGCATTTAGCGTTTTAATATTAGTTGTGTTTGACCATTTGGTATGTAAACAGTAATATAAGCGAGCCAGTCGTGGCGCCAGGGCATAAGCGTATAGCTGTTCACGCATTTGTGGGTTCGATTCTTCCTTGTGGACATAAAATATTTCATATTTTAATTTCTTCGTGTTGAGTTCTGCCAATCATATCAACACGCGATAACTCTAGAATTCGACTAGAAGTGAGAAGATGAAGAAGAAGAAGAAGAGAGAAGTAAACAGATAATGTACTGTTAAAGACTCTCCGCTCCCCAAAATAATAATTTTGTTAAATTTAGTATGGCCAGTTACTTTATTAATATAATTTGAGTTAAACAAACCATCTACATAAAGCCTCAAGTAAATAGCCTGTAGTCCAAGCTTATTAAACGCGCAATTTAACTGAGGTCATTTAGTTTATCAACGATTTTTTGCTGCCAATACCTACTGAGGGATTCGCTCGCATCGGAAATACACTATTATCATACTCGACAACATATAAAGGCATATACGTATTTCTCAACGGAAACAGGCTAAAATGGTCTCTAGGCATAATAATTATAGTTATTACTTTAGTGTACAAGGCCTGTTCCACATGAGCGGGAAAGGGGAGAGCCCCATGCTTTACCCTGAGGGGTAATTTTTACCCCATCAGAACGTTGCCACCCACTCTACTCATCATTGGAATTAGTTATAGCAATTTTGTTATTCGTATTTTGTCGATTACGACTGTTGAGATCTTATTGGCCTTATTTTGATAGTTTTATGTGATTTTGTGGTTTCGATAATAAAATTGTGGCATTATGTGTTATTAGGAATAAAAAAAATTAACTTTTTATTAATATAATTGACAGCCATATTGAAATTATTCGATCGATTATAATCTGGAGTTGTAAAAAATTGTAGTAATATATATTATAGTTTTACTTTAATTTTAAAAAATCAACTTCGCGCTGTATCCTGCACACAGACGTTCCCTATTTTTTTATCACGAAACCAGAGCGAAGAAAGGGAAATATAAATTTAAACAAATATTTCTTTGTGCCCCTGTGCCACGATTGGCCTCTGACTACTCATTTTCATTTTAAATATTAAATTTAAACTTTGTAACGTATCCCAAGAAACTTATAAATGGAATGGAAATAGAAAAAAAATATATATTTTTAATAAATAAGCTATATAAATATAATACAAATTAGTCAAAACCAAATAAAAGTCACACAAATCGTTTCTAAAATAGTTAAAATACACACGAAGGTCCACACCAATTTCAGTTTGGCTCGAGGGTGCGTAGTTTCACTATAAAGGTTACAGGCAATTTATATAACTGTTCTTTTTGGATATGTCTGATAATTTCACATCTAACTATCACTTGCACGAGTGCTATTAGAGAGATTGTAGACAGAATTACACTTTATTATTAGTTCGTCTTTATACTCGTTGCTATTAGAATAATTTGAGTCGTTTCTCATCAATTAAAAACAATTTAGGATATCACAATTATATATGTATTTTTACCATACATTTATTTTAAATGTTAAAGTTTTAAGTCTCTTAATACGTACGTTCACGATTTTATTTTTCATTTTGAAGTATTAAGTTAATAATTTATTATAAAATATTTTAAATTAACAAGTAAATCTAATATAATGTACAATCCGAAGAGAATTTGGCATATAGTAAAATGAAACTTCCGGCATGCCGCCAAAAATACTTGGCATGCTGCGATTCAGTCTATCAGAAATTAAAAAGCTAAACAGTAGCTGCTGTAAGCCGAAAAAATGTGAAATATTTTATAATTTTCATATATGTTTGTTTTTTTTTTTGGTGAACTGAAGATACCCTGAATCAGATGTTTGGCATTTAGGTCTACATTATTAGTCGACGGAGTCTCGTCAATTTAAGTCTCTGTCTAATATCTGGTTCTATAGCCATGTGTAAATTATTGTAAAAAGTAATAAATATATGAAAATGGTTAGTTTAAAAAAAAATAACAAAACTAAATGAAAATATAGATTCTGAATATTAAATGGCATGGCTTTTATCGAACAAATAATTTGTAATCAATCAAAAGACCCTTCGTTAGTAGTATACATATTATTGTATGTAGCGCACATATAATATTTTGGGTGTAATATACTATTTACTTATATGAAATAAAATAATCATATAATAGGATAACTGAACCTATAAATGTAGATTCAATACCCAATCTAATATGACTATTTGTAATCTCTGAGATTTTAAGAGTAATTAAATTTTACGATTCGCTTTAATGTCACTTGGTTACACACTTTTTTTTGAATACAGATTAAATCTAATTATGTATGCAAGATCTCTTTATTTGGATATGTTCTGTGGAATTTTAAATTAAGTTTGCTTGTCACAAAAAAATTATAGAATATGACGTGGCACGTCTTGCAAAAAGGTGTAATTAAAAATTAATTTATTGCTCTACCGTTTGTTAATCCTTAATATTGGATATTTTAATTATGATTTTTTTTTTGTATTCACACAAAATAAACATCTTAATATTTAAATTAATATATCCAGTATATGAAATATTTATATATAGCAGCACTACAAAAAATAATGATTTTAAAATGTAAAAATACTAATTTGTTTTGACATTTTAAAACATACTACCACTTTTCCCGCCTACAAGTTTGCGCGGTCGAAATTCAAAGGTTCTCCTTAATGTGGCATAGATAAAAAATAATGTGTACCATACACACATAGGGACCAAATTACGTTGAAGGGGTAGGACTTGGTGGATTTTATAGCTGGAGCAATTGAGTTTTCGCATATCTATTATATTCGGGACCCTTTCGGTTTCTATTTTTTGCCCATTGTAGAGTAAAACGTCCCGGTAGGGTGATCCCCTATGAACGCGTGCCATACGATATTGCATTTCGTTTGAAAAAAACTTGCGTCGCGGTCGATCAATAGCTAGTACAAAAAGGTTTATAGATTTTTATATGATGAGTATTTACGCCTACATATACATTATTCCCTCAAGTGCGTATTCCAAGAACATTTGTTATATAGAAATATAAATAGCAGAATTATATTATTATATTATTATTTATTAAATGAGACTAATATATTATTATATGCTTAGTTATATATTAATATTATATATGCTATATATTATAGATTTAATTCGATTTTTGTTTAAAAATAAAATTCAAAACACATCACACTTGACAACCACTTGAATAGTAACAGATTAAACAAGATAAACGCACACAAACACACACACACACTCACACAAATGGAAAGTCATGTGTCATTCAATTTACATGTAGATTAATTATCTATTTTCTAATACGTAACACCAGGTCTACACAATGCACAAAGGGCATTGTATCGGATACAATGGCGTGAGTCATTGTGACGTACAGAAGACAATACAGCGGGTCCTATACGCGTACTCATCCGATTGCTGGAAACTAGGCGTCGGTCCTACGTATCCTAGGCGCGATAGGGATTGTATAAAGAGATTTCAGATGGTCAACTTTGTTAAATATGTACTCATTTGTTGATAATTTATTTAATATATATAAGTTACTTGAATGATCGTTTTAAAATGGCATTAAAAACAAATAAAGTAAAGACTCCTACCTACTTGCAACGGGAAAAATAGGTTTTATTTTCTTAATTACATACGAGTCTCAATTCTTCCAGGAAAATGAAATTAATATTACGTTATTGTAATAGTAGTTGCCTCATATACTCGTACCTACATCAGCGTTGCCAGATTTCTTTCGGAGATTTTTGAAGATTTTAAGAAAAAAAGCTTCTTGCGCCAAAAAGTGGGACATAAAAATAAAATAATAAACAATATACTGTTTTGATTTACTATATTATGTTAATATTATAGTTAAATCTTCAGAATGTAAGTAACTTACGAATAGTATTTCTATGAATTCATTAGTAAATAATTAAAATATTAAAGTAACAAAAAAAGATATTTCACACTACGTGGAATTATTCGTGAAAAGCCGGACAATGCCTGTCCCGATCGGAAATTATTTTTGAGCTTAAAATCTATATGAATATCTGCTATATTATATACTTATCTAGTGTTAAGTGAATAAACACTTATTGTTTTAACTAAGTGAAACTCCGCCTTTATGTGTGATACACGCCTAGTATTGAGCTGTCACCAGCAGAACCGGCTCGATTTGATCAACAGCTCAATTGCGACCTATCCTAACCGTCAACTAGTAATATCCTTTGTTCTGCAATACGATAACAGTGTCGTTTCATAATTTTTATATAATATAGTGATTCAAATATATTTAAAAGAAAAGAGAGTTATAGCACTAATATTATTTCTCTACTTTACGCAAAACAAACGTAGAACGATTTCTAATAAGGAAAAACGTTAGAATAAAGTTTTAATTGATTCGTTGTTAAAACGTATAAAAACAGTGATTCTCGATACCTACGTAATCTGAACAAAAATTTAAGCATAATATTAATAATATTTTTTGTCTATATCGACTATTAAGCATAAACTAATCATTTCACACGATGACTTTACAATTTTTTTAAAATATACGTTACCGCGTATTGCGAAGGGTGGAGAGACACATCTAGTGTTAAAATATTCCGTTCTCTCTATATATAGTGTTTATGAAAACCCTACGTTTGCTTATTACAAAAAAAATTCAATATGAAACAACTAACGCGTTACAAGTAACATTTAGTCTATTCAAATGTATGACTAATAAACAAGTAATCGTTATAAGCCACAATGTAAATATACTGCCTATTATGTTATACGTACGAGATATTCAATTTGACTCTATTGTTCAAAATACGCATTGACTTGTGCTTACCGCAATCTACAATGGTTACAGAATATATTCTAAAAATTATATATAGCTACTGTTTTATAAAAAAAAAAGAGAATGTTAAGATTAGATTTTTTTTTCGGCTTCCCGCTGTATCCCGCATATAGCAGGGTAGGCAGAGGGAATCTAGTGTTAAATGTGTAATTCATTTTCCTGAACGATAATGGAACCCACAACATTGAAATCTTAGTATGTGATTTTTTTTAAAATATAATATATGTCAATTTAAATGAAATTTTACTCGTAACCTCTTGATATAATATAATATCAATACTTTAAACGCTCTGTCATATTATTATAATACAAATTAATAAACAATAAATAATAAACAAGATATTAATTTAAAACTAAAAAATAAAAAAAAATACCAATCTTAAAACGAGTGCCAACGACCGCATTGTGTACCTAAAACAAAAGAATACAATAGGTTAAAATAACCTTTAAATATCATTCACATATCTTCAATACTTCATGCTATTGTAATATAAATAACTCAATACAGTTTTTTTTTTCATTATCAAGAGTCCGTATCTCACTTGTCGCCAAATTTTCGGGACATTGCGTGGCGGAATTCAACGCAGCACTTTGTCTTGTTACCCGCGCGAGGAAAATTAAAATAATAAATGAGATATTTCTCCGTATGGGAATCGAACCCACAGCCGTCGTGCTTACAGATACAAACTGTGCGACTACGCCACGATGGCTTCAATAGAATAATTGTAAAAAATAAAGATCGGTAAAAAATACAAACACTTTTTGTGACTTGACTCACAATATTGCATACCTTGAGGTAGGTATTGTCTCTACAAAAAAATGGAGCTTTTTTATATTGTTTTTTTTACTTTTTGTCTTAAAGCTAATGACTATTTAAGACAGAGGTCACGGGTTCATTCTATCTTGGATATTAGTATCAATATTACGTCGAGAACTGAGATTTATCTAAATGTATTTAATATAGAAACAGGTAGAATATACATTTATTTTTGTTCTTATTGATTTCAGAATATTTTGGAATATTACAGGAACACAGGATTGGTTACACTTAACGATATTTAGTATCACACAATACACTAACTCATAGGATATAACGAAAAACATGTGTATAATAAGCACAAAAGAAGTAAAAATATATATATATACTTCATGCTATTATACCTCATTTAAAATATTTGTAAATTATTTCAAATGATATTACAGTTTGTGAATTACATATATTAATATTAATTATGGCCGGTTGTTTTGCATTTGTTCAGGTGACAAAGAAAATAACATAATTTATTGTAACTAGTTGAAATAACTCTATATTATACCTACTGACTGACATTACAAATTATCGTAAATTGTGATTGATGAAAGATACAAACTAGTTAAACTGTTAAAATATTAGTAAACATATATAACTTACCTTACTTTTTTGTTATTAATATAACTTAACTTACTTAGAGGCCGCAGGACCGCAAAGTTTGATTGCAAACGCAACTGGTTGTGGGTTCGATATCCATTCAAGGAAATGAAGTATTTATTGAAATTTATATTTTCTTTTCTTCGCTCTGGTGGCTTGCCATTCAATACATAAAGACTCTTGAATACGGCAGAAAGTGGGGAACGACATATCTTAACACTAGGTTCCCTCTGTCTACCCCTTGTGCGGGATACAGCGTGAAGCTGATAATAAATAAATACAACTTACAGTGTTCTCCCTTCGAATTTAAGACACTGACTAACTCGTTAGTTAAAAATTTAGTAATATGGGCAGGCTACCTAAGTTTTTGCTTGAGTTAATGGCCGAAGTGTCACATTGGATTGGACGGACTCAGTGAGACGATCGACGACGCGAATTTCCTTTATGCGTGACTCATGCAGTACTGTTTTTGTGTTTGTGTTATTTTTTACCGTGTAACGTGCAACGCCCGGCGCGACCTATACGACCTCCTTTCGACTGCCCTCTAATGTTTTTTGTTAATTCACCCGATAAAATACTCTCGTGACTGAGTTTCGAAGGCCAGATTGTGAATACACACGGTGATTGTGGGCTTATATTTTGAAATATTTTATTTTCACAGTCCCGTTACACAAATCGCGGCGTTTAGTTACGTCACAGAGTAAGCATTATTATTTCTAAGGAGACGGTATAAAAGTTATTTATCACTAACTTCTCTCAACTTAACTCACGTCATTTGAATGAAAACTATATAAATATCTCTTTCAAATACACGATCGTGTAGTGTCGAATCGATCAAAATGACGCGAATAAGATAATAAAACAAAGGCTAATATAAAATCGAAGCTACCGTCCAGAATATTGAATACACCAATTTGAATAAATATTGTATGGTAGAGGTACAGACCGACCTGTCGCACTCGACTCGCGTCGAAAGAATGAAACGCAGTTACTTCACTATTTATATTATAAACAAATATAACTAATTTACAATTTAATTAAACAAGTAATTTGAAAAAAAATTTTCCAAATAGTCTCTCTTTATCTTAAATATGCAGTTGAAGGCGGGGAATGGCGGCTCAGCGATAAACTAATAGGGGAGGCAGTTTTTAAATAATTAAAACTGTAATTACGGTTTGTATCAAAATACCGTACCGTTCTGTCTACGTTTTATCGTCCTTTGTTCGGGCAAAGAATTTTCTAGTAAGAATATATTTATATATTTTTTATATACGTTTTTATATACGTGGTTCACTGACCATTGTTTATAAGGCATCTGCTTTTGTTTACTCAGGGAATAGCTTAGTCCCTCGAATGTAGCAGTTTCAACGATGGCAACGACGTCTTTTTAATTTTAAACCTTAAATATTATTAATATTTTTAACTATAATATTATTGTTATTTATAAACAATATATTATATTCTGAGTCTTATAACAAGTAGAATAACTCTACAAGGCAACGTAACAAATTAAATGATAAAAATACACATGAGATACACATTTTCGTTTAAAAAAAAAATCAGAAACGACGACCGGTTTGTAATTACTACCATAATAGCAATTCGAGTTCTCGAAGGATATTTCTACTTGTAACTTGTAGAATAGTAAATAATTTAATATCGAGAGTTTTATAAAATGATTCTGACGATGATTTCGATTCTTTTTTTTTGTTTATTTTATTCGTATCTTGTACTTTATCTTGACGCATCTCTTGTTTTACAGTTGAGCTTAACATAAGTGACAACTCACTCTATTATTGACATTTTGTTGATAAAATGTTATTGTGTGTCAGTCGAAGCATTTTTTTTTTAATTTTTATGTTTGTATTTACTATAAAACTTAAGATAGATTTTATGATTATACAGAAACCGTCATTAAAAACGAAGTGATATCGTCTTTACTATGTGAGATAATTACTTTGCAGGTAATGTTTTAAATTATTAAAAATATATATATATATTTTCATTTTATTCCTATTAATTTAAAGTGTTTTTTTTTGTAAAATACTCCATTGTATGAGTCAATGTATGGATGTATTTGTGTTCTTACTATTAATGGAAGCCACGCAATTTCTTAAACACTTTTATCGAAACAATTTTTTTTTTTGTTAGACCGGTTCTAAGGGAACAGGTGATGCGGGATGGCGTTACGCAATATTGCATAATTAAATAATAAAATATATTTTTTATATAATTACAAATATATTTCAAGTTTTTTCACATTTATGTAGTAACTATTATAGATAAAAAAAAGCTTATATAACAAAATAAGAGTTGATATTTTAATCAAAAATAAAATGTGCTGCATTACACCATCCTGACGTCGAGAACTAGCTGGTAGTTATTCACATTTCTTTGGAACAACGCTCAATCAGAACGATCGCAGAGTAAAATAACCTCAAACAATTACGGCAGAGGAAGGAAATTTCTATGAATTGTGTCCGTTTTATACCGAATAGCCAGCTATAAAAGTATAATTTAAAACGTATCAGTGCTATTCTAAGACTTTTACATTACAGTGACAAAAACTAATCAAATAAATGTAATTATGTTTTTGTATGGGAATTTAAAAAACACACCTGCTGTGATTTATTACGTATTTATAAAATTATATAAATATTATATTATATTATATCTAAGTATTTCTATATTCGTAGTAGTGAATCTCACGTTTTTGATAAAAATTTAAGAAAGAACTAAGCTTAAATAATAATTAATTAACTAAAGTAATACATACATTTTTGTTTTGTGTAGATGTAAACAGCTACATAGCCATAGTACTACTATTAGCAACAATGTATTTAATAATATCTTTATAATAATTAGATAAAAAAATTAAACATAGTTATTTTTTTTATCGTTAACCAATCTTTGAAAGTAGTATATTAAAGATAAAAAAAAAAAACAAACTAATCCCATATTATTATAATATCACATTACTAAAAAGTAATTCACTCAAACCTCTCGGAGAGTCAACATTTGTCCGCCCAATTTTATAAAGAAATAAATAGGTAACCTATTTTTGTGGGCAAAAAAACGGTGATACCTGCACTTAACCTCGAGAGTGGCCCTGACGAGATGGTCCTGACACGCTATGGCACACTGAGCACTAATATAATTGAAATACTTTTATAGTTTAGCATTGCACGTTGAGCGGCAGGTTTCAACGCCGCGGCTTGCCTTGTTACTAATATTTCATTCGTCTGAATTTATACTTTTTCAATACAAAAAAAAATTATGTGCAATGTGTTCTAATTGGATCAACGATTTTTTTTTTGATAGACAGACAGTTCTTCCCTCTCCTTTCGTAATCTTTGAGATATTGTGTATTCAGCTGTGGAACTCAACATCGAGTTTTGTATTATGACTACAACGAGATAATTAATGAAAATAATTTCGTCTATCGAATGAAAATCAAATAAAAAAAAACAACGAAATAGCAAAATACCAAACATCAATAGCACTACTAAAATATATTTAGAAAATGTAATTGAACAACACGATCAGTGTACCACAAACTTTACTTCACTCATCTTGCCCGATTTAAAAGGATCGTATTATTTACATCTCTTTTTTTTTCCTTTAAAATGTGGAGCAAAAAAGGGTAAAAAAGGCATTCGAGGCGCTCACCAAATGTCTCTGCAGTTGCGACAGGTTGGTGGGTCGAAATTTATAATATAAGCTTTTATTTCCGACAGCCGGGGATCGCGGATACAGATTCACAGATGTTACTTTAGCCACGAATATCTCTCCAAGACAAGCAATGCATGTCATAACTTAAGGGGTTTTGACTGACTGACTAACTGACAGTACTGACGTTTTTATGTTGCATGGTACATTCGAAGGTGGTGGAAGCTGTGAATGGGCAAAGTGATTTTTAATTATTTCCCTTACATTACATGCATTTAAAGTATCGGTAACGAATTGGGGGAAAAAAAGAGATATTTTATAAATTAATAAATATAAAAAAAAGAATAAATATTTTAGCGTCAAGATGTATTTTGAATTGTAGAGCTTAACGCGCGAAATATAAACGTAAAGAAATATTTCACTTTCTCGAGTGGGAATCGAACCCACAACCGTCGCGTTAACGTTTATGATACATAACTTCAAATTAAAACAATATACCTACAACTGAGTTACAGCAGTGTTCTGGTTTTCATAAACGATAAGTTTCCTGTTGTACGGTTTCAGTTGTTTACAATTAATAAGGCCGAATGCTAAAGAGGCACAAGTCAACTTACGGGGAAAATGTGTTTATAAAAAGGAAATTGATTAGGTATTTTTATACTTAGATAAATATTTAATGTAGTTTTAGAGGAATTCGCACTAAGACGGTTCATAAATAATAATTATATTATTTACATAAATTTATCTTTATTAACCATAAAATTAAGTTCATCATTACCTTGAACGTTTGATATAATTAAATTTTATAAAATATATACATACTGTTTACATGTATTTTGTAGCTCCATTTCTATAAGTTTTTTTTTATAACGTAAAAGTACGTGTAGTGTACACGTTCGCAATTTTTATACATTTTCCTTGGTTACAGAATAAGAATACAAATAATACAGATTACAGCATAATGCAAAATGTTGTAACTGTTGACTTTCCAAAAATGAGTCATATAAAATATACGCGATTAAGCTACTTAAAAAGTTTTGAAACTTTAATCTGACGATAAAATGTAAAAGATACAAAATAGTACCTAGTTTTATTTTTACGAAACGAATAAAGATTGGCCATAGCGGTGCTCAAAACCAACAAAACTATACTACTACTCATTTTTATTAATAATTTTCTATCCTTAGTGTCGACCAAGATTGTCTTTGTCACAGTGACGTTGAGGACAATAATTAAGTTTAAATAATCTTATGAATATATTTAATCTTTTAATATTTTGTTAAATACCATAATCAGATTCAATAAGTTTAACATTTTATTTTATTCAGTTAAGGAAAATAAAATAATATTTTATATTTAAAAGCTAGACCTAGTACACGTGTTCGCGTGTTGGTTTTAAGACTTTGTGGCAAAAAAAAGATTAATGAATGACACACGACCATATATATCGAATATATAATTAATTATACAAAAAAATTGCATTAATTGCAAGAAAAATACAAAAATGGCGATTAATTGCTGTTTAGTTATTTCCCGTTCACAAAATTGGCATGCACGTAAAATTTCAGAAAACAAAGCGATGCCGAAACTCGATATTTGAACGATCTTCCACGACTCATAACCGAACCTGTATTAACCTGTATGCACTTATATGTACATAAACGAACTTGAACAAGTTTTACAATGTAACGTGAAAAATAAAGCTTAAATCTTCTTATCGAAAGTTGTCGTTGCATTCTGTGACAGATTTCAACTGAAGTATGTCTAAAATCATATGAATCAATTTAGATTTTTAATTTTTGAGTAGCGTCTTGAAAGATAGATGGATCTTGGAAACGAATTAATTTTACCTAAAATGATTTGAATGTATAACTGTCCTGTCAAGTTAGGTACGTGCAAGCTGCACTACAATGCATCTTAACTTGATTGGCTATTTGTTAGATAATATCTTCGAAGTTAATAATAGAAATAGTTGGAGTTGCAATAAATAACATCACTCAAGCCAAACAAGGCAAGTTAATTAGCAGCGAAGTTGCGTATGCGCACGGAAAAAAAGGAAATTCAACATGGCGTCGCTTTAATATATAGAGGGAGTGATATGTGACGTCACTGACACGCCCGCAATGTGTCGTGGGTTTGGTGCCGTAGTAGCGCATTTTGCACACAATTAAAAATATATATATGTGTTTACTTTATTTTTTTTTTACATTCAACACTGCTTTGTTTTTATTAAAAATGACTTTATGGAAATAGAATTAGGATATAGTAAGATTTTTTTACGCCGCATCCCGCATAAGCAGGATAGGCAGAAGGCGATCCCGCGCTTTGTATTATTACCAGCTAGGAAAAAGCCAATCATTCATTCTCTTGAATGGGAATCGAACCCACAAATTGCGTGTGCACAGTCACACGCTGTTTCTTTATAAAAAAAGATCAGAATTAATTTTAAGTCGTACTGCTAATTATTACGTGGTAAACTTAGCAAGTAACCGAGCGCTCCATTGAATCAAAAATCAATTCCGTTATTGAATGATTCGGTTAATTAATTTGGACTTCTTTACTTGTGGCAAAGAAAAGTAAATGCACATCACATTAATAAACTTATCTTTCTTTTGGGTTTTAAGCAGAATCTTACATATTATGAATGCGCATATATGGATTATAGTGATTTTACTCGGTTTTTAATTTTTTCTACATAAGGATCAACACTATTTATTTAAATGCTAATTTAAAGTAATATAATGTAGTACACATTTCACAATAAAATTCTATAAGTGTTGGAATTAAAAAAAATATTCTTATATTAGGCCGGCAGGTGGAGAAAAGAGATTTCTATCAAATTGCCAGCAATGAAAAGGAAAAAAATAAACTTTTAAAATTCAAAACTCTGACAAAAAACATCACAAACGCTCAATTTAAAAATTAGATTGGCACAGAAAATTATATAACTTGGCACCGCATACGCGGTGACGTGTGCTCCCGTACATTGACTTTAATTATCACCTATAAAAATTTATTGAGGAAGTCAACAAATTAAATGACATCAAGACCGTCGTTGATGACAAAACAGCATTTTGTAGGGGAATTCGTATAGAGATAATAATATTATATATTATATATATTTTGGACTAATTCATTTTGTTTTTGGTGTGTGGATATAAATGAAAGTGGGTATTTTAAACCCAACTCCATGATGTTTTGTTATGAAAAAAAAAATGACTAATCTCTGTACAGCATTCATCTTTGATCAATCTCAATGGGTAGTAAGTTTGTACATTTTATAACTTTTACTTGACTTAACATACTCGATATTAATATTACACTCTATAATGCGGTATTTATAAAAAGAATCTAGCGTTGAAAATACACCTCTTTATACGTTAATACTTTTCAATGATCACTAATTTATTTTATAGCCTAGCCCTTAAGTACTTCCTGAAAAGTAAAAAAAAAATCATATCTAATAATGGTGAACAGTCGTAAATAATTTATGGCTACATAAAATTGGCATCAACTAAGTGGTGTTGGAGCTTTTAACTGCTTTCGTTACGTCGTTTACATAATCATACTAAAAATCGCTTTTTTTTTCAGTATTAAATGTTTAAAATATTGTGTTCCATAAATGTATCTTAGTTAATGATTAAATATTTGATTTTTTTTAAAGATATAACTCAAAGCGCGTATAAAATATAATATATTTAACATATAACATATAATAATTTAAACCTCAGATTTTTAAAATTAATAAATTTCACAAATCTTTTAACCGCACTAAAAATAACACAAATCGGACTAACAAAAATGCGTACAATCAAAAAACAAATGGAAATCTCATTTAAAAACGTTTGACATTTCACAAAATTTAACCCCGAACACGTTCTGTACAATTATTACGTACATTTAACAACACAATGGTTCTTTGCATGAGAATAGTGAGGCAACAGCTGTGTCCGCCGGCCATCTGGAGTTTGTACCTCGGGAAAGTACACTAACACTTAAATTATACTCTTCTAATTGAAGACATTTCAAATGTTATCGTTTTTTTTTTTTTAAATAATTAAGGGCTTATTTATTTTCAGTTTCACTCTACATTCTGCACGTAGCATGATAGGCAGAAGTCTAGTGATAACGAACGACATTTCGTTCCTCATTTTTTGCCGAAATCTGGGGCATTGTGTGTTGAGTGGCGGATCTCAACGCCGCGCTTTGCTTCTACACCAGAGCGGAGATATGAAAATATTAAATGTTTTTATTTTCTCGAATGGGAATCGAATCCACAATATGTCGCGTGTTACATCCTTATGCCCTTGCGCCAAGACTGGCTCAATAGGTACCTTTAAATGGAATGAGTTCTGTATTTTTTGTCTTTTAAAGAGAAAGTTTAAGCCACTGTGATGCCGCCAGCTACATGCAGAGCGCTTAACTACACGTTATACAATACTACAGGGTATACAAATTTGACAATTTTAACGTTGTGCATAGTGTCATAGTTTTTTTTTAATTATTTCATATTATAATTTTTAAAATATCGCCTGATTCAATGAGAAAAAGCTAAAATATAAAATATTTCATAGTAATGTATACCTACGAACAAACAAACAAATATTTTAACAACACGTGGGGCGCGGTAGTGATTATTATTTTTTCGTGCGCACTCAAACTGTACGTCAAGTTTAGTTGTAATGTAAGCAATGCGTGTAGTGACTTGCTTTTTGTAAACTTACGGCGACGACCACACATTGCCTCTATATAAATAATACTATATATAATATAAAGTCTATCTATATTTTTTAATTGTTTTAAATTCATTCAATCAAAAATATATAAAGCTCTACAATCGTTTCTAAATATGGAGGAAACATCAATGGAAAAAAATTTGGAGGAAATAACAATTCTTAAAATAAAAATATACTTTTGGACTATGAAACTGTAAGGCCAGGGCAGTTATGGCGCAGGGGCACAGAGTGTGACGACTGGTTGTGAGTTCAATCCCCACTCGAGGAAATATTTATTCAAATTTATATTTCCATTTCTTTGCTCTGGTGTCGATGCAAAACGCGGCGTTGAATTTTGCCACTCATCACGTAATGCCTCCCGAATTCGGCAGAAAATAGGGGAACGGAGTTTTACACTAGATTTTCTCTACCTACCCTGCTGTGTGCGGGATACACCGTGAAGATGATTTATTTATTTATTTTATCTAAATATTACTGTAAAATTTAATTATACTCTAATATATAGAACACACGAACATTAATATGGCTTCAGCTACCCTTTGTGGGAAAGATTTGCGGTATCGTGATTCTCATTTCCACCACTTACCGCTAGAAATCTGTTTCCTTGTAGAATTCTAATATACAAATAATTATTAACAATTATTTCATCAATAATGATTATTATAGTCAATATATAATTAGAATATCTAATTAAATTAATATTAAAACACGGTATACGATACAATTATAATATAACTTGTTAAGTTAGCATGTCTCGAACCAATTCTTCGTAAAGAAAACGTTCCCGCTAAGAAGGCTATTTTTATTTCTTCACAATAATTACATAATAAGGTACACAAAGCCAGTAAGAAATAACACCAATTACCATATCGAAAGCCAGAATGTTTCTATTATTACACTCGCTGAAGGAATAAAATGACAGATGTGAATAATTAAGTTTTTTTTTTTTAAAGTGGCTCAGTTATTAAGTGATGTCTTGGTCATTTGTTGCGAAATTATCGAGTTCACGCTGCGGTGTGGCTTTTGTTGCAAGACAAATGTAATGGTTTAGATTAATTATTGACATGTTGCTAATATATTACTTTTTAAATGTGTGAAGTTTTATTTTTTTTTCAGCTTTAAGCTTAATTTTTTTCAGGAACTTAGTGTTCTGGAGCCATTGCTTGTTCGGCAGTCGAACGCAACGCCCCGATCTACAATGACACCGGAGTAAAGAAAATATTAAATTTTTCATTTCCTCGAGTGGGAATCGAACCCACAACCTGTTACATTTACAGTCACACGCTTGTGGACAATAGATACCCAATTCTTAGTTTAGTATTTTTATATACGAAAGCTTAATAATTTTTAAATTAATGTTTTTTTATGTAACGTTAACGGCTTGTCTATTCGCATTCATAAGAAGCGTCCGTAAGCTCAATTCCGATCATCGGAACCGTGAACACATTCAAATATCATAAAAAAAAAAACATATCAGTAACACAGTTCGCACATAAATTATTGACTGATGCGTGCACATCTATGGGAATAAGAAACTAAACAATGGTTCAAATCTTAATAAATGATTACATTCAAATAGGGGCGAAGCACTGATTCTTATGCCGTAACCCTTCCACAACGACACCTGGCCGTTTAGATCCGGAGTCAAATTTTTCCTTTATCGCATTAGCATAATATTTATAATATTGACAATGGGATGTTCTATTCAAAGTATCTGTGATTCCGTTTGTACGTGACGTACGCGGTAGCCGGTTATTGTGTTCCYGAGATAAGGGAGTGCGAACAATAGTGCACTTTGTGACGGCGGTTTGTAAGACGTTCCTTTGAAAGTGAATGTAMCTCAAGTAACGAGCACAGTTGAGCAATCGCGGTATGGTACTTATTCAAAATCCGCTTATCAGTCCCTTATATGGATAAATGACATGTCTTCTTGTCTATTTTGTAATTGCAGTGMCATGCMGCAATMATTTTACCTTATAATCTTGTTCTATAGTAAGTCTCTATCCAATATCTCTATAGTAAGTTRATAGCTTTAAAATCCTGTGCAACGTATCAATTGCAACATCCCAATAYATTTTAATATTCAAAAATCCTTTCAACTTTCACAATAGACACCAGCGTATTGTCTAAAAACCGTCAAATGATACGCTTTAGTTTTTTGTGTCGCGTTATGAATACATTTAAAACAGGAAGGATGTGAAAGTTGGTAAGTATTGAAGACACCGTATGTTAAAGGGTTAGTGGGGTTAGACCGGCTGTGTGGGACAAAGAAATGAGCATAATGGGTAAAACATCGTATTAAGGTATGAATTATGGCGGCATCCATTGTCTATTACTTTTATATTAAAGAAGTGAACGAGCGGTATATCTTTTACCCGTGTTATTATTTATAAAGTTTTGAAAGTTTGGAGAATATAAATGTATTAGTCTAAAAAAATAATAAAAACTTTAGTAATTGCAATAAGGAAGAAAATGAACAATATATATACATATAGTTAAAAAAATATTATATTAATATGGACGCTGCTATGGTGCCGTTGGTATGAATGAATATGATAATGTTCATATCAGAGGAATTCATATTTATAATAACGTTATTTCCTCAATGTGGATAGAAAAAGAACTCCGTTCATCGGATTCCAACAATTCAAATGTTAAATATGTACTTTAACGTTTACTAAACAAAGGAGTAAATAATAAATAGATAAAAAGGTCATCTAGAAGGTCAAGAAGTGTTGTCAAAAAGAAGTAGCATTATCACATCGACTTTCACCTCAAACTTTATCCCGATCATCAATCAATATCTTATCATGACTTTCTCCTTGAAAATGTTCAATGATTATTCTTGTCATCAAGTCACTAATACAAATGTAAGATTACTTTTATATGATATAAGCAATTTCTTTCTTTAATCATAAACAAGCATCGATAATATTCAGCGAAACACGTGTAAAGTATTTATTGAAAAAGTAAATTTTATTATTAGAATGAATTATATTGCTCACCTCGTCAACAGCTTTATTTATCCCACAGCCGTACATTACGATCTGCAACAAGAAAGTTTTGTATTATAATTATTTTGTTTTTTTTTTCAGCATCACGCTGTATCCCGCACACAGCAGGGTAGGCAGAGGGAACCTGGTGTTAAGACACTCCGTTCCCCACATTGCGTGTTTAGTGGCAGAACTCAACGCCGCGCTTAATCTCAACAACAGAGCGAAGAAAATTGAAAATATAAACGTAAAGAAATATTTCACTTCCTCGGCGGCACAGCATTTTGTATTTGATGCTTATTTAGTTGCAGTATACAATTAATATGGTCATATATACATTACTATACATTTAATTTAGATAAACGAATAGGTTTAATAAAAAAAAAATATAGCATATATAAAAATCTATTTCATTCAAAGATAAATTATGCATTTACAAAAAACGCAAAGGGTGATACTCGAATGTTATAATATATAATATATGTATGGAATAATCCAAAACAGATTGCTTATTAAAATTTTTATCAGACAGAGGTGTCAAGCAATCTCATTGCGCCATCCATCTTTGTCTAACTACGCTTATCGCTCAGATATCTAAGTGTCGACGGCCATACATTATTTATTAAGGCACGTAATTTGCATCAACGTTTCAAGGGTTAACTGCTGACGCTACTTTTGATATAATTTATATATGTAGTTTCTTTTTATCTTCACGCACTAACTATTTTGCGTGTAGGTGTAGAATAATTAGTGATAAGTCACTCATTTCTAAGTGTCTATTTATTTTAACCATTCTAGGAAGTTAGAACTAACTAAAATCTGTGTCGACAAGAATTACATAAAATTATTTAATTTAATGTCATAAAAATTATGAAAAAGTTGATTGACGACAGAAAAAAATCGATATTTCTATAATATCATGATAATTGTCACGTGAATATATAACGAGAGCGAGCTACAATATACAAACTACTGTTATGAGACAAGGCGGCACGACTCGCCATTGCGAGTCTATTTTGACAGACGGCGTGACTAACTAGGCATCGTTCCACGAAAGTGATGTTTGCGTTTCTTATTCAATATTTTTTGTTCGATAATTATTTTAACCTTAACATTCATTGTAAAAAATAGCTTTCGTGCTTTATGGGCCACACATAAAAAATGAATGAAGCTTATAATTATCTAATGTGTGTTAAAGGTGTTTGGAAAGACCTTCGTTATCTGATAGACGTAGAAAAATATTGTTATTAAACTAAATACCGACACGCGGCTTCGCCCGCTTCAACTTATTGTTATATTATACAACTCATTTAAATATATAATTGTACAAAGTCTTTACATAAATTGAAGCCTATTTGTTATTTTGGTATATAATAAATAATAATATTATTTATAACTTTATATACAAATAGGCTATAAAGTTTAATTGAAATCCCTTTAGTAGTCCTTGCATGAAAGCCATCCTCACAAACTTTCAAATTTATAATATTAGCGGGAAGTAGCATAGGTATACACTTAAAATCTGATAAGCTTTCAATCCCTGTTACTTAGTAACAATCGCCGTCATAACATTGACCATACGGAACCTATCTTTTTCAAATCCACATCGGACTTAGCTGTTTTAATTTCACGCATTCATAGGAAGCCACATAAAATAGCACGTAACACGACCCGAATCCGCCTTGAACTTACAGTGCAACTTTGTATCTCGAAATTAATATATCATGTTGCTAAACTCTGGTTCGTAGAAAGGAACGCAATATCACGCTAGGGGAAGTGTGGGCAGTTAATTAATTTGTAAACACGAACTATTTGCACTTGGCTTTCAAAAGCGTATGCTTATATGGAAGATCTATAGATCTTTGGACTTGAGATTTATCAATTACTTAAGCAAATATTGTCGTTTGTTAGGACTCTTGTGATTCTATTTAAACTTATCCATTTAGCTAAGAAATGGAAAAAAAAAGAAGTTTTTATAAGATTTTTATAATGTCGTTATAAAGTTGTAAAGATAAGGAGTAAAAAAAATTAAAATAACTTAAACACTAATTCAATGTAATAAATCTTAACAATACAATTTAATATTAATTGATTCCAACCCACAAAAGACATAACAAAAAAAGGGCACTTCACTTTTTTTCTAATTGAAAGTAAAAAGTTTTTATTGAGCTTTCATGTAAAAAAAAAAACAATAAGTTTAAGAAACAAACCGCAAAAAGCTTAAGTTTTCAAGGAATCCCTTTTTAACAAACGCAAGTATAATTTTTAATAGTTCTTTACACGGCAGCAGCTCATTGTGTAAGAGACAGTTATGAATTGCCTGTTACTTTATGTTACGTCAAAACATCTCGTTTTGACGTCTATTGAGTTGTTCAAAAGATTTAACGGTTCGGAGTCAGCGTGTTAAGGGTTATCATTGAAGCCAATTTCACTTCATCAGAAATTATTGTATATATATTGGCATATTTCTTACGTTACTGTGGGTTAGACTAAAAAAATACCTAATAATTATTTTTAGTTACGTATTAATAAGTATATATTGTATAAATTTTATTTATTTCAACACAAATGGGTTTTAAACTTATCACTGTCGTGATCAATCAAGCATACATCAATAGTAATGAATATAATAATATATACATTTTTACTAAAATGTTAATGTACATCATACATGTTGGTATAATATATTGTTTGCTCTTCTCATAAGGCTAACAGTTTGAATATTATTCAATTATCTGTTTAAAAAAATATGAAATGATCTGAGAATTTATTTTTTTATCAATAACGCGCCTATTCATGATTCGAAACCGTAAGTAACTTGACGTTAGACTACTTATAAAAAAATCTTTAATCGCTTGTCAAAATGACGGACAGTGTCAAGTGTATTTTTTTTTGTACGTGTATGTATTTAGTAACCATAAGTTGATAATACTTTTTTTTTATGAAATAACATAAAATTTTTCAAAAATCTCTATTGAATTTAGATATTAAACATTAACTGATTCATATAAGTACATATACACAAAGTTAAAATTACGTATCATGAACTTTAAAAATAACTAATTATAATATTATCTTAGAGAACGATTCTATGAAAGCTACTTGTTGAATAAGAAATATATTAAATAATTTCGTTTTAATATGAATATAGTAAATAAAACACACTCAGTTTACAGTTTATTATATCCGTTCTATTCAGAGACACAGTATGAGTCACCAGTACAGTACAAACACGTTTTCCTAGTTAGCGTGGACACATCGGCCGTAGCGATCCGGCGAAGCGAATTATATAGATTGGATGTGAAAATTTGTGAATAATTTTATATTTTCCATTGACAATCTGGCTTTGATGTTTTTTATGTATATACATGTAAATTATCTATTTTAATATAAATTGTGTATGTTGTTATATCTGTATAATAGGTTTGTTAATCTGTACGCATTTTTTTTTCTAGTTATACATAGTTTTATTGCTCTGTGGTACAGAAGATATGGACAGATAGATATACCTAAAGATGATAAGCTAACATATGTCACATGGAATTGCGTAATGTCATATAATGTCAGTTACAATAAGCTATATTTAGTTTAATGATTCCAAACACTCAATAGGGCACGCCTTGATACCTACAAAGTGGATGCACTGGTACATAATTTAATATATCTGTTTCCTTCCCATTTACTTGCGAATACGTGACTGAAATAATACATGGTGTTCATAAATAATAGCTTTTAAATTTTTGTTTGTATATTTTTGTATTTTTACTTATTTATGTAATAGTATGTATATATTAATTATTGTTTTATATCTAGTATAGTAGAAAGTTCAATCAATGTAGAGAACTAAAGGACAAATAAACCTTGTTACTGTTACAGTCTATCTCATTTTGAACTTGTCAAATTTGAATTCAAGTTATGAACTACAAAATATAATATATTAAAAATATTTTCACACTACATTCCTCACATTTTATGGTAGTCAGCGGGAACTTGGGAAACTAGTGATACGACACTCCGTTCTCATGACACTTCTGCTCCCAGCTTTCCCTAGACATTGCGTGTTGAGTGGCGGAAATCAACGCCGCGTTTTGCTTCGTTACCAGAACGAGGAAATGACAATATTAAATATTTTATTCCTCCAAATGAGAATCTATACCACACCCGTCGCATTTACAGTAGCACGCCTGTGCTCATCTGTTAAAAAATATAAAGTAGATTATACTATACATTATATTTTTGTTTTTTTTTAAATACGTATTACATTAAATTGCATATATTTAGTGATATATAGCGGCTGATGATTTTACCTAATCTAGTGGAATTTAGGTAAACGTAGTTTAGGTAAAATATGGCAAATTTAGGTAAGTATTAATACCTACGGGTGAAATGTGGTAGGTAGTAGGTATATGTGCTGTGATAAATAAATAAGTTAATATATCATTATTGCTATTAATATCACGATGGTAATTTTAAAGACCGTAGCTATTACTAGATGACGGCAACATGGAAACCTATATAATTTATACTCTGTGCAAGTGACATTTGTGGTGTCCATTAAAGTCAATGAAGTCGTGGAGTTGACCATAAATTCATCTTCCGTGAAAGTATTTTATTATTAAATTAAGTAATTTCACATTTACTATATATGATATATATTGTCAACGGTATTTCCAACATATATAAAGAAAAAAGAAATATACCTAAATATTTAATGCTACTGCTTCTTATATAATACACTACATTATTTACTTTTGAGTTGTTTATGATAGGATTAATTTTTGGTGAAGATAACGGTTATTTTCTGATGAAAATCGCTTCAAAACATGTTATAGTAGATAAGATCTGTTATAGTAGAGAAGTCTGATATAAAAAATAATAATAATAAGTTCTCAGTTTCACGTTTCATATAGGTGTAGGCGGAGAGAACCTGCATGTGTCAAAATTGCCTGAATGCAAGACGTGTAAAGTGGCGTAACTCAATGCCGCGCGTTGTCTTTTTACCAGAGGAAGATGAAAATAATTTATATATTACTATTTCATATCCGCAGTGGGGAAACATTAAATAATTGCATTATTTCTTTATGAATAAAGTAAAAAAATATTTCATAATATAATTATTTCTATGAAGTTGACTTTATAATGAGAAATGCAAATGTAAATAATTTTTTACTTAAATTTATAATAAATTCATACAGTAGTTGTTTTAAGATTTATGTTGGCATGAAAAAAATAACACAAAAAAATTGCTAAATATGGAAAACTGCTACACCCGTGGTCGTTTTTACTATTCTTATTGTCGAGGCGTACCGTGAAAAATGTATGTTTAAATCTACATAATATAAAATATTAGATGCTTTCGTTACTGAGCGAATGACAGACAACGATTTGGTGAAATTTGGCATGTAGGCAGGTTAGGAAGTGTAGAGGAGAGAGAGTAGGGAAGAGAGAATATCGAAATTTCTACGGGAATTCAATATAACGAGATTTTACATTTTACGTCTTAGAGCAAATTACAATGCATTTTAATTTTGAAAATTAAAACATAGTACTTTAAAAGATTAAACTGCATATAATTTAAACTTTAATTTAATAATACTTATTAACACTAACTAGTAATATATTTGACACACTCTGGAGATGTTGACAGAAAAATTTACAACCAAGTATATAAGTGCACGTTGCACTTCAGATTATTTTAAGAAAATAATTATACGAAGCGAAGACATCTGAGTGATAATGTATGAAACTATTTATAATCAGGTGACGTAATATATGGCTCTATATTTTGACTCTATATACAAAGTGGCACATTGAGTCAAGATACTTACAATAAGTAAAATAATGTGTAAAGAAATGAATGATAGAATTCAAATATCTCTATGTAATTATAGCATTAACGGAAAGATGTAAAGAAATTATTTTAAATACGATTTAGATAGGTACAACTAAAATGTAATAGTCTTATAAAAAAATTTAATAACATAATACAAAAGATAAAACTTAACAAATTGTTTCAAATTTATCATCACTATAATTTCAATGTAGAAAAATGAACGATTTATACACCAATGGGTATTTAAGCAATGTTTTAAATGTATAGCCGCGAGCGGACGATAAAAGCTGACCATAAATAATAATTAGCGATCGAGAATCGAACCCGTGCCGTTTGATTCTAACAACATCTTGTTGCCTGAGGCGGCCTGAAATTGTTAATAACTACCGATTTATATCTTTATAGTTCCACGTGTTTGCAACTCAAGACGTACGAAGATTTCATTAAGCTTAATTAAAACTTATTATGTTACTTTATAGTTATAAATCATATTTTTTACTTTAAAAATATTAACATGAAAGTAACATTATGTTGTGAAGATTAAATATTGTTTTAAAAAATTGTATGAAGGATTGTGTTTAGAAGTGTAAATAAAAATTAGGGAAAATTACTCTTATACTCCTAATTGTGTATTTTTAAAGTGAATTAATTATAAAAATTAAATTTATATTACTGACACCAAAATTATTAGGCAATCTATTGAAAAATGTTTATTTTTTTTAAATGTATATAACATATATTTCTCATACAGACGTATATTCATTTTTTATCTGTGTTTAAACACAAAAAAATTGTAACGTTTATTCAGCTCATTTTAATTTATGAAATATATTCATTCACGTTTAAATATAACGTAAAAAACAAACTTTACAATAACAAAACTTTTTTTAGAAATAAATATTATTTTATTATTTTAAAAATATTGTTTGCCTGTCGAACGGTAAGTAACGAATTAAATAAAAACGGCATAAAATCACGAGTCTTTTTTTTTTGATTATGCTCAAATACAAAGAGCAAATATTTGTTTAAATTGTTAAACACAAGGTAAAAAGTTGTTTTCTACAATGTGATTCCAATATTTATTATGCACATGAGTCACTAAAGGTATTGTTATTTTGCAGAAAATGAATTATAAAATGACGTTCGTGCATATTCAATTTAAAATGACGTATGAAAAATATATTTAAATTTTCTCGTTGCAATAAATAAATAATATGTAGAGAAAAAATATAATTGTGTGGTTTTTTTTTTCATTCAGTTATGAAACTTGTAAAAATATTCTTTAATGTCTATTTTATTAGTCTTTTAATAAATTTTAAATTGAAAAGCAAACGGTTATTTCTTATAAGATTATATATTACTTGTAGATTGTATTTTTGAGGCTCAAATAACTTTTTAACGCAGTACAAATGATTTCAGCAAATATTTTTAAGAATGTTGACGATGACTACTTAGAACTGAGTATATAGAGTGAGGTACATTCGGCAAACAGTTTTTACTCTAAAACTTTATTTTACATTTTTTTTTTAATTTTCCCTCTGAAGTAAAAGAAAAACATAAAACCTCACCGAATTATAAAAATATTCAGATTTTAGAAAATATTAACTTATATTTTAGAGCTAAGAGTATTGTTTAAAACATATAACACATATTTTTACAACAAATTTTAAATCACCAAAGAATGTAAGCGATACTCACAGATATAAATAAAATAAAATTACAATATTTTTCAGCATTTGTGTCCGATAAGGGCTCTAGTTCAAATAATCGTGGCAACAAGATAAAAAAATATGTGGTTGCTTTTTATCAGTAAAATTACTGTTACTAAGTGAGCTGATAACAACCCAGTACCTATGTAACGTTTAGTTATTTAAAAAAAATAATTCTTACAAGATTTTTCACGCACAACTTTTTTTTTTAAATTTTTCCAAAAAAATTAAGTGTAAATTCACCAAAAAACATTTACCAAAAAAATTAAGTGTAAACTCACCACATTATTCTTGAAATTTCAAATGCTGTCATTTCATTTTCATTCTTGAATTTTTAAAATTTTTTCCCTTGGCACTATTTAAGAGCCATATCAATATTTCCGACACTAGCACTGACCGTCACTCGATGTTTATTTAATTCGTCACAAAGTTTTAGTTTATAGTATATTTTTACGTTATTGGAAGAATTGTTGAAATTAAATATATTTATATTTAATTGAGAGCGACTCGTTCTGCAGTCACATCGCGTCACGGCTACCGATGGCAGAATCTTATTAAATAATTCGTATCGGAATCGGCATCGACGTGCGATGGTAGTCATGAGTTTCCATTTAGTAAAAAACAAATGGTACGTGTTCGCGCGTCGCCCGTCGCCACAAGAAGGGCTGCGAGCGCGAGCATCGCCCGCGCGACGCCAACAGATTGTGTAAACTCCGCTTGCCCGCTTGCGTGGCGGCGGGCGGTGGCGGGCGGCGGCGGGCGGCGGCGGTCGGCGGCGCGCGGGGGCGGCGCGGGGAGGTCGCACGCACACATATACCCCCCCTCGACTTATCCATTACTAACGCTCCTATTTTGAATACGACACGCCATTCTAGTTCCTATGCGATAGGTATACGAGCCACGCGGACAGAGAGACGCGGCGCTCTGCCCCGTGAGAGCAAAGGACGCGCAATAGCGCGGCAGTGAGCAGTGACACTCTGCAGCTACAGTTAGATGGGCAGTGTCTTCAAATCTTGACTCTACCTTTGAATTTTTTATTCGATCCCGGACTGTTTGCGCTTCGAAATCATCCAGCGTTCACGCACCACTGAACGTTACAGTTAAATTTACTCCACATGCAAGCTCACATTTCTCGGGCCGGAGCGCTTTGTCGACGGGTAACGAGCTTCAGACGGATCGGGTTCCAAAGCGATAGATTAGATTGTCTCAGCTGAACATAAAGAAACTGAAAGTACGTAGCGTTAGTAAACACACAAATAATGCAAAAATCGATCAAGTCAGGAGCCGGTAGAGACGAAAGGGTAGAGCCAGTAAACGGCCATATTTTATTAGAATAATTAAACAAAAATAAGCGTTTCACATCCACACATGTGTGTGACGGGCGACTGGCCTTCGTGTTATTGAGAAATCGAGTGTAAAGACCTCTCTCTGGTGTGGTATGTTTTTTTAAATACATACTGTGATGAGTAAAATATGACGGGACGGAGGCTTCTCTCCGCCCACGACGACGATTAAACATTTAAACACGCTGCGAGCGAGTGTCACGGTGGACATTAAACATTCTATTTCTTACAGTTTTGAGTTAGCGACGAGTTTTGTATTATAATGACGCTAGTTCTGGATTCTTGTTTCGAATCACGATTTTTTATATGGTACTAATGAAGAATTATAATTGTTGTATAGTGGCGTGGTGCGTCAAGGTGCGTCGAGGTGCGGGTACGTATTTTGTTGACCATTGATTTATCTGACCGACTCCGCCGTTTCTATTATATAATAAATTTAATTACGCGTACGTTGACGCTGCTTTTGAGAAACTTGATTACTCGAGTTTAGCGGACGTTTTAAATTATTAGCGACCACAGAGCTCAAATATAGATATGTCGTAAAATTTATTATTGGATGTAAACTATATTTATAGATAACCGTTATATTTCAATTACTGCTGATAGGTTATATAATATTTCATAATTTATAACTAAAGTTATTTTTGTGAAATATATGTATATGTATGTAGAGACGTGTCCGTTTGTAAATGATTTACAGGTAAATGAGGTTTTATAATCGTTTTCAATAATTTTTATAAGAAATTTAAGTAGATGTATAGAATGAGTAACCTCAATAAAAAGATATTTACATAAAATATATAATATAATTTATGTACATAAAATTTCAACGTTTTAAAAAAAATTGTTACTTAGCTATTTGATTAAAACCACAAAATTCTTTTCATATGTAATGAGAAATCTAGTAGTCCTCTACAAGAATATAGCATTTTAATAATATTCTCATAAATAAACATAGATAACTAAAATAAAACTAAAAAAAATATTTCGTGAATGTATATGGAACTTTGCTCATGAAATTTTCATTGTCTACCAAAATTACGTGATAATATAATGGAAAACTAAAATAGTAATAATAACTATTACTATTTTAGTATTAATATAATAATATTAATTTCATGGAATACCAACGGAAATGTGAAAAATCAAGATTTTGTGTTTTATATACCCGTGACCGAAGAAATGAGCCACAATTTATAAAAAAATAAAATAAACGAAAAACTTTGACTTATAATTTCCTAATGACAACTTTAATAAAGTTTTGACGAATACGTCAATGTCTGAATGATTTTTCTAGGTTTATTAATATTATCAAAATATTTTCTGGAACGTAAGCATTAACTTGATGTATGTATTAAATACTTTAGTAGTTTTAATTCAAATATTGAGGTAACTGTGGCAATGACGTCAAAGATATATTTAAATATGTTCTTAAAATACTCTCGAGATTAGGTTTTAAGTATCAATAAAAACGAGTAAATGTATATAAAAGCCAAAATTGACTTATTTATAATATAATAAGTAAATTTTAACATGTATAGTTAATCCTATTTTAATTCAGACTGTTGGTAGAATGTTTTATGATTTTCAAAATCTTACCTTGTAGTGGTAACGATGATCAAAAAGTAAAGTGTAAAGTCCGTGATAAATTATTTTTATTAAAAGTTCTTTAATTTTTAAAAAAAAGTTCTCAATTATCTTACTATATTTTTTTACCGCGAAAATATATACATTTTTTGTTTTTGAAACATTGCTAAATATTTTACATACCAAAGTTATTATTACCAAAACAAGCTATTGCTTGTTGCTTGTCATTCAAAATATGTAATCGAAATTCTAATAAGATTTTGGTAAAACTGTCACCAACGGTGTCTTTATGTTGTTTTCTATAAAATAATTTCTTTACCTACATCCCCAGCTATTTTCTAGCAGAAATAACTTTTTAGAATATTTTTTATTACTTAATTATTTCTCTATCAATAAAAAAATAACTTTACAAAAGAAGCTTTTCTAAACTCTCTATCAATATTTACCTTATCAGCCGTCTAAAAAGCACAAGTTTGGAACACACACACTTTAACGTCACTTTGCACATTTTCATATTAATCTCGACAATTAATTATGATGGTTTTTGCGGCAGTGGCGGCGCACAGTACACTGCACGATCTCGTTGGTAACGTTCTGGCTCTTTCCCCCAATACTTTCTACGGCTCTATGAGAACGCAGGCGCCCCCAGCGTTTTTTAAACCGCGCCCACGTTTCAGTAATTTCTATCGTGTCGCGCACCTTTCGTGAAAATAGCGTTTTTTCGTATATTTTTTCGCCACGTCTCTCTCTGGCCGCCACGTTCGCTAATACTCTATCCCTCGAGCTAACGGTCGTTGCGAACTCTATTCTGCCGTAGTCACGCCGTCTCTTTCTAGAGACGCCGCGACGCTGTTGACGCCAATTATTTTGCACTTATCCGGCGGATAGACTTAAGTTATTCGAAATGAGGTTTTAAATCCAACCTTAGCGTGATACTATTAGGATTCAACGGAATTTCTGCGGTATGCAGTTACAACTTTATGACTTAAGGCGCAGCGTGTATAGTTCCGGCCATTTTTGCGATAAAAAAAATGGTTTGCATGCACGTAACCACGCCTTTGTATACACATATTGCTGTCTATTTTACTCCTTTTTTGTTTTTCTCGTGCCGTCTCACTCGCGTACACACACATGCGAAACTAAAAGCAGATGCTTCGGGACGCGCGGAGAAGCGCCATCTCACGGCGAATAGCAGAACTTTTTAAATATAGGGGATGTTTTACCTTCTGTTAAGGGTGGCAGCACTGGAAGAAAGGGGGTTACTTTCAGGATTAGTTCCCTAAATATCCACGCGATTGCCGCGCTACCCTTGACTCGAACCGTGTCGTTAAATCTGTGACGTGAGGTTAATTAAATCATTTACATATATCTAATACAAGTCAATTTAGAAATCTACTTGTAGCTTAAGGTAACGTTTTATGAGCATAAATTGAATAGAAAAGAGTTTTCTTGGAATTAGCATGTTATTCGCTTACCGCACCAGCAGGGGGCGCCTTAAGTTGTAGGGGACCATGTAAGGATTACTGGAAAGAAAGATTACATTCAACGAATCAAATAAATTAGTATAAATTGTATTTTCTTATAATTTAGATTTATTGTTTCTTAAATAGGTATGTCTATTGTAACTTTTGATAGACTATTTCGGGGTATATTCGGGTTAGGTTATGTTAATTATTTTAAAAGCTTAAAGCGAAATTCGTTTTCATCATCCACTGAAAATATATTATAACATTTAACATAAATAGCAATTTTTATGTGAGTGAACAAATAAATATATCATATAAATTCAAAAAACCTCTATTAGGGCTTCTCTAATTTCAGTAGTTTAGTCTGTGCATTGTCTGTCAGTCACTCAGTAATATGAACGTTTTAAATATATGTATAGGTTGGGTAAGTCAGTAAGTATATCTTGTTAAAATATATAGTCATAATTACGATAAATAGACTTTTAAATAATTCCTCTACAAAAATAACAAGAAATAATGATTCACATACTCGCATTATAAGTAGCGGAGCTATTTCTTATCATTATATCATTAAATATGTAATTAGATAATAAAACTAAGTTGTGTTATATTACATCAACTTGTAATTAGAGGCGCTGCCATATAATGTTCGTGGTGTTTTAATTAAAATAACTATTTTGTGATTGGTTAGATTTAACACACCTACTTCTGCATATTTAAATGTACATAATTATAGATATTATGATTTGTATGAAGTTATTAATATCAAGAGTCATCAGTTTCATTTTATTTACTTTTGTTGATTTTGCACAAAATTGATACTGTATAGAGCTGGGTTGATAGAAGGAACCTAGAATAATTTTAAGACATTGCGTGATGGTTATCGGAACTCAATGCTGCACTTAGGCTTCCCGTTAGAGTGAGGAAATGAAAATAATTAATTCCTCTGAGTGGGAATTCGAATCCACAACTCGTTTAAGACGTTATAAAGCTGTACCACGACGGCTTTTATATTTATTGAATATATTTAATATTTTGTTGCTATAAAGAAGAGGTAGAATAACGGTAGATAGTTTCTTTATAAAGTAATATATTAAAAATAGTAATATAAAAAAGTAATATATTAAAGTCACGGGTCAAAATCAATGGTTCATATTGTATTATTTACGTCAGTACGTCACACATACATAAATAATTAATATCAATATATACATTAGATATATAATTAATGTGAAAATACCGTTTAAGGGAATTTCGAAGGTAAACAAGTTAATTTACATTTGAAATGCGACAGTGCGCGGCCAACGTAACAGCGCTCCGAACTAATTCTGTTACATTACTAAATACTAATTGTTCACCAGATTAGACACTTTGTATTGAGAAATCAAATGATTGGCTCGATCACTTTGGTCCACACTTATTCATTTTGGTCAAATATTTAGAATTTATTCGCATTTCTGATTTTGTATAAAGGAATGTTTAAATAATGTAAAGCGGTTATTATATTGAATATTTCAGAAATATTTGTTGTGTCATAACTATATTAGTTGTACTTCATAAATCACTGTCCATGTAAGTTGGCAATATTTTATAGATAGATATTGCATAAGAGAACAGTGTGATTAGTCACAACTCAAAAAATAAACACAAATGAAAAAATAGCTTGAACACGTGCACGCTTGTGCACGAATATAAATAATAAATATTTTAAAGAACTAATTGACGCCTGTCGTGGCTATGCGCAACGTCGGGTTGCGCGTTTGATTCCCTCTGGAGGAGATAAAATATATTTCATATTTATATTTCTTTTTATTATGTCTCCAGAAGTTGTGAACTAAAGTGTCTTAATCGTAACGGAGTGTTTAACACCAGGTCCCCAGGTTCCTTCGGCCTATCCAGCTTCGTGCGGGATACAGCGTGAAGCTGAAAAAAAACATATTACTAAACGTGTTCAAAGTCTTCCATCCTATATGTATATAAGATAGAACGTGTCACATTCTTTCCGTCACTGCGGTGAGCCTAGAAACATTGTTACTTGGAATTTAATCTAACCTGATGGAGAATGACTACGTATTTTCTTCTGATCACTGAAATTATTTCCTACGGACATTGTAAAATATTCTATTTTTTTTGCTTCACGCTGTATCCCGCATATCCCTATTTTTCACCGAATTCACGAGCTCCGTGTTGAGAGGGGGCACTCAACACCACGCTTTGCTTTAATACCAGAGCGAAGAAATGAAAATTAAATATTTCATTTCTTCGAGTGCGAATCGAACCTAACTGTCGCGCTTTGTCCCAAGATTGTGCCCTTGCTCCACGACTGGCCTCAAGTATTCTTAATTTATATTTTTTTCTTTATTTTTAGAATCACCTTGAAGCTTATTATTCTACCTGATGCCTAATATTTCCGAAAAAAATAAATACTAAAATAAAAACATACAGTTAATTTAAAAAGAAATTTTTGGAAGTTAACTTAAAATGAGGTGGTAAGAACATAACTAGACCTAAACCTTCCTACTAAATGTTTGTACGTCAATAATAAATTGAAATAAAAATACATATTAATAACGACGAAACAGAGCGACTAGCAACAGAGTGGCATCACGATCAGACCAACACCGGATGTCACAATCAATTTAAAAGAGCCGCGCATACGCACGTACATGATGTACAGTGGGGTTGTCGAGTCGTGGCCGAACTCAATTGTCCATGGCTGTGCAGATTTCACGTCATAGGGTAGAATTGTGCGAATGTAAACGTTGTGGGTTCGATTCTCATTCAAGGTTCTCACTCTGATAGCGAATTGCGACTCTCAATACGCAGTGTCTACAGAATTCGGCGTAATGAGGGAAATGGAAGTTACCAATGCGAACGGAGTGTTTTAATACTAGTTTCGCAGGATAAAGCATGCAAGCTTTATTCAATTAGGCAGTTCTGCTGAAGAGAGCCGGCAAGGAAATCAAAAGTTGTTCGTTTTTTAAAATAGTTCACAATAAATATATAGATAATGAGGCTGTCGTGGCGCTGAGGCACAAGGATGTGACTGTAAAGCGACGGTAATGGATTCGATCCTTACTCGATCGGAAACGAAATTTAAACTTACTTCAATTTATATTTTTATTACAAAATGCAGCGTTGAGTTCCGCCACGCAATGCCTCCTGAATTCGGCGGAAAGATGGGAACGGCCTGTTGTAACACTTTGCTCGCTCTGCCTACCCTGCTTTTTAAAAATTTGGTCATATAATGATAATAATTATCATAGTAGTCTTGGGGTGAATAGTAAGCTTTGCCTAATAATATTTTCCCGAGTATACAGTCCACAAAAGTTCTGAAACCTTAAATTAACGGTGGCCACGACTCGACGGCCGTACTACACTCGTATGTATGATATCGTAACGAACATCAGGGCTTATAACCAACTCATTACAGACCAAGTTTGACTTTGAGCAAATCATAATGTATATCTTGTTATATTGACTCCCACGCAGTGTAATAAGCGGAGACTTTGCCTACAATTTATAATTTAAAGTAAATTCTCTTTGACCGAATAAAAAAGTACAGTGGTCTCTTAAAATATTTCAAATTACAGAGTTTGTGGCTGTAATTTTTGTAAAATATTAGCAGTAGCAACGTTCTAGAGAATTTTCTCAATTCCTTTTCTACGAATTTTATTTCGGTACATTTAAAGGGTATCAGGTTACTTCTTGTCTACCATGCTATATTTGCATACAGTATAAAACTGAAAAACAAAAAGAAAATAAAATATCTAAACGTACAAGCATAGATTTTAATAGATTTTAATATTTTTGTGAAAAAAGTTAATTTTTTGCTTCTCGCTGTATCCTGCACATAGCAGGGTAGGCAGATGGACCTGTGAACCTAGTGTTTAAGACACTTCCAATGACCGGAGAACGAAAAAATTAAAATATAAAATATTTTATGTACCCGAATCCACAACTGTTACGTTTCCTAGTGTTAAGACACTTCGTTCCCCATTTTCCACCCAATTTTCAAGGCATTGCATATTGAATGGCGGAACTTAACACTGCGATTTGCCTTATTACCAGAGCGAAGAAAAAAAAAATCAATAAATAACAATTTATTCGATACCTGTATTTTGTGAAATAATGTCTACAATATAAAAATATTTGCGTTTAAAATAATTATTATGATTAAAATTGAATGTCATGTGTGTTTATTTTATCCCTCTCTGTCTATCCTGCTACATGAGGGATACAGCGTGAAGCTGAATAAAATAATATAAATGTTGAATATTGTTAAATCAAAAGTCATGTTGCTGGCTGTATCATTTAAATTACAGCTGGAATCAAGCTATATGCTATATGGCTCTAAAGTTCGCCATGTAAGTGACTGGCGTGTATGTAAATGAGTTATGAATTCGCTTTATTGTTTGTAGGTTTTAATGTTTTATGGTTATATTTTACAGCTCTGGCGGTGTTAAATTTAAACATAACTCAACTAATATAATATAAAAAGGTGTTTCTTGTCCTCTTACTTGTAAAATGTTTATAATATATTATGATTATTCTCTAAAGTGGGACTCACAATCGTCGTCATTAAGTTATCCAGATAGAAACTTTTTTTTGGAGAAAATTTCCAAGCATACTCGATTCTTGGCTAAGAGTGAAATTATATTAGATTTTAATTCACTAAAATTGTCCTTTTTAAATAAGTTCCTTAGATAGATAATAAGTTACTCTATAGAGCTTCTCTTTGGGGAACTTACATGTATTGTTTGTGGTTCTGTACTTTGGCAATACAGCATTCTCTTTATAATTATATAACTGATACATAATGAAGCGACGGTAACCAATTAATTAATTTACTAAAGATAAAGTAATGCTTAATGGTAATTTTCACAAATTTGAACAAAATAGTAAATGTACACTATATTTCTGGAAAGTTTAATATGGATTTCTTTCTGTTATTAGTGTTGAAATATTGAACATAAGTTCAAAAAAAATAATTTTCAACGAATTTTAATTTTTCAGCTTCTCGCAGTATTTTTAAAAGTTTTAAGTAAAAATGCGTGCCCTTATCAATTGCCTTATCTATCTATTATGTGCGAAGCAATGCTTAGAAAAAATCGTTGAAAAATGGGGAATAGTGTGTCTCATAACATTAGGTTTATAGAGGGAAAGGAAGGGAGAGGTTTAAAAAAACTAGAAAACTTAGAAATTAACTTAAAAGCTAATGGTCACATATTTACAGATTTGATAAGATATTTACATCCTAACAATCAAAGCTAAGAGCACAACACTACTCTGCTATATTTCCGCTTAATGAAACGTTAATTGTTAATTCACTAGTGATGGGGCGTAGCATTAATAATTAACACGATACATTAATTGAGGTCGAATTCGTTGACCAAGCATCAAAATAGCTGCTCTATATTATGGAATTTTGTTTACATTTCCACGCTATGAAAGTATGTTATAGCACTCATATCAAATAAATGAAGCTTAATGAAGGGTTGATAAATAAATAAACTATATTCTGATGACTAATTATATTTTCTTCTTAAAATATTATATAAAAAAAGATAATATAAAAGCAATATTTTTCCTGTTACTTAACATCTAAAAAAATTAGTAAAAAAAATTACATCAATACATATTTTCTTCTACAGATTAAAGTACATACGTAAATGTTAGTTACCTACTTAATTTAATCTTGAGAAATGAGATCCTGTCGACAATACAACAATGTCATTAAAATACCATATTACACCTACAGTGATTTGTACATGCTATAAAAATAAATTGAAAAATCTCTACATTTTTTTATATCTAATTACAAAGCAATAGAGTCGGCAATTGTATAACAAGTTGAATTCTGATAGAAAATATATTTTTGTAATGTTATAATAGCGCAAATTATACGTCATAATCGCGGAATTACACAGTCGTGCAACGACTGCAGCGGATCGGAATTATTGGCGGTTAAATTTTGACATGCGGTTTATTGGCAACAGAAAAGCAGATTTATTTGAATTTTATGGAATATATATATATATATATATATATATATATGCCCTGTAATACTCATTGTAACTTTAGGAAGTGGCTTAATGGGAACGGAAGCTAAAAACAGGAACTTTCAAAGGGTTAAGACACTTATTCTTCATTTAGATAACTTAAATTTTTAATCAATGGTGCTCAAATCAGTTATGTTATATTATTTAATATAGATAGCTTTTTGACGCGCTAATTATTTAGTTTCTTCAGTTAAATTTCGGCTAAATACAATAAAGAAATAAATAAACAAATTTAATTATTTTCTACAAACACAGAAATACATCCAACGTCAAGTTACAATATCAACTCAGCAATTCAATCACAAAAGGAATTTCTGCAATAATTTACGAAATATATTTAATCTGTAATTCCGAGTTCGTAACGAGACACTTTAATTATTCAATGCAGTTAATGCTTTATCACATTTACAAAAACCTTTTTGCGGCATTTTGACAAGCGTTTAAATATCTATCAACTTCAAATGTACACGAATAATAATAACTAGATTAGATTTCAAATATTCGAAGGCCGTTTGCATTAACTATAACAATAAACTTATTACAGAACAAAACTAAGGTAAGGTAAGTAATTACCTATTATACCAATTAATTTGTAGCGAAACTAGTTTTTCATTTGTCAGTAAATGTTTGCACGCGATTTTGGTTTATATAATGTTATTTGTATCTATATACTTTCTATTTTAGCGTGTATCGATTTCGTGATTTTTTTTTAAGTATGCAAAAAAATTATTTTACACGTTATGTTAAGACACATTCCGCCTAATTTTCGAGATATTTTATGTTGAGTGGCGATTAAACGCCACGCTTCGTCTGTCAGAGCTGTGAAATGAAAATAATTAAAAAAATATCTTTTTCACAAATCAAAATCGAACCCACAAACGTCGCATTTACAATATGACGCTCAATGCGACGACGGTCTCTTGTCCAATTATCTCATTTCCAAGTCAATTATATCGAATTTATTAGATTTAAACTTTTATAGAATATGTAATAATAATAGTAATAATATATTCTGTATTATTATTATAACATACTGTATAATACAGCTTACAGCCACGCAGCCCACACTAGCGGTGTATCAAGCGAATGCAAGTAATCCGTTTTCCAATTAGTTATGGTCATGAGACCAGGCCACCTAAATCATTTAGAATACCTAGTCCTCTGTCAAGGTCCGATTACAGTGACTTATGGTTTGCTTTATTCATGAGGCATAAGGGCCTCCTGATAGTTAACTGCCAGTTAAGTATTATATTTTATACGTTTATATGTATTTTATTTTGTGTATTAATGTAAATCGTTGTAATTATATTTTAATTAATACTTATATTTTCCTTAATCTGTGTAGTATTTATGTTTTCAGTTTCCCGCTGTATCGCACATCGAGCAGGGGGACAGAGGGAACCTAGCGTTAAAACACTCTGTTGTGAACAAGTGAAAATTTTAAAATTTCAATTATCTTTCAAGTTTGTCAACTAAGAACCTAGTGTAGGTTATAAACTAATAATTAAACCACAGTATAGGTATTTAGTATTGATAATAACATTAATATAATATAAAGGTCTCGTCCTACATTGGGTAATATTCATTCAAACTGCATAAAGAGTCATGCACAAATATGCAGCGCATATGCCGATACACGATATGATACATACATATTAAAGTTGTATAGACTAATCGACGTTTTGTCCGTGCTAAGTATACGAATGAAGTTACTTAATGCATTGATCGGCAGAAAATTATATATATATTTATAAATAAATAACTTTATAACGTTACTATAGTAGCTTTTTACAGTTTAATTTACAATAAAACAATAATTGTTTGTATTTTTGATTAGCGCTGTATTCCAACTTTAGTAGGGTAGGCTGAGGGAACCTTGTGCTTAAATTGAACAGAAAAATGGGAAACTCAAATTCTCATTTTCTGTCCTATTTACGAGACATTTTGTGTTCATTCATCACCACGTTTCTTGTTACCAACGCCAGGATATGATAATAATTAATTCAGCCAAGTGAGAATCGAACCCACAATGCTATGCCGATGCGCAATGACGACCTCGGTTGATATGTGTTCGTGCATGTCGACCATTTTATTTGTGTTCCAAGGAACATAATTTTTTTTAAATAAAAGCTTAAATATTTTGGATAATGTACTAATTTTTATTCGCAGGGAACTAATTCAAATCCTATTATAAGAAAATAGATATATTTTTTAAAAATTGTAAAAAAATATATGGTTTTTTTTGCCCACCATCAGAGGACATGCCAAGCAACGATCAAATCTACAGAACCCATCACCCATGACAAGTGGATTAAATAAGGAACAATAAGTTATAATTACAATTCAACGCACAGACGACGTTGTTAATAAAGATATTGCATGAATGCAGTACTTGAATCACAATATAAGAACAGTTAGCGTAGAGTTTAACTATAACTCTATAGCTATATCTATCTATATATATATAATATATATGTCGTAGTGACACAGGGGACAAGCGTGCGACTGTAAATGGTGTGACTGTAACGGTTGTGGGTTCGATTCCCGCTTGAAGTGATGTAATATTTAATTTTGAGTTCTGCCAATTAATACGTAGTGCCCCAAGAATTCTACAGAAGGTGAAAAGTGTGAGTTAATGGTGATGCAAGTTTATAAAATAAAATAAGCAGAAATTACTTCAATTAAGATGTCTCAAGACAAGATCAACATAATAATAAATAATAACTAGTTTTTTTTAACAATAACGAGGAAAGCTATCTGATTGTTTAACTCTTACAAAGAAATAGATCAATTATTGTAGTAAATTATTGTACTTATCTTGTTACACAGAAAAATAAAATTAGAAATGGCATAAAGAAGAATAAAGCGACACTGGTTAGCAAGTAATTCCACATATCTGTATAATAGGATTACTTGATGAAATTGTTGATATTAATAGCACTCATATATTTAAGACCAAATAAATTAAGCGATAACTCAAGTATTTGAAACATTATTTTATATTAAAAAAGTCGTTTCCAAGCTTGATCGATTTTATATAGGTGTCCAAAATATTATTAAAATTATTTACTTTTTTAGTAAACTGAAAATTGTAGAGACTATTTTATAATTTTTTTATAATGATTATTTTTTGTGTGATTAAAATTCCCATCTCAAGTACGCCACTCAGTTAGCGTGAACCGTGCACTTGCAACCCGCTGCTGTTGTTGCGTCATCCACATTTGAAAGAAAAAGTGCATTTTCAAGAAGTTCAAAGTCGCTCTTTCCATACAAACACGTCGTCATTGGAACGAGGTATTTTCAATCATTAGCTTATTATACGACTGATAAAAGACATATAATTGATATTTTATAGCCATCGAGTGTGGTGGCGCAGGCGCAAGCGTGTGAATTTAATTACATGTTATACAGGAAATATTATAATACATATTATCATAATGATTATAATATTCCTATATTAAGCTTAGCTGAAGATTTTGTTTGGTTGAGCTCGCATATCTTAGGAACTATCTTATCTTAGGAAACTAACTATCTTAGGAACTACTTTAATCTTTTCTATATAACCTGCTTTCATATTTACCTTGAGCACTAAACGTTACTTCCATTCGACCACGGTTATTCTTATACCTGTAACACAAGAAAATGAACTCAATTCAAGAAAAAATATTGTAACTCGTCTAGAATAATTATTTATACTATTTAGCTTCATGCTGTATGCTGCATGTACCAGAGAGGGCAGAGGTAAGCTAGTGTTAAGACACTCCGCCTCCGCCTCCGCCTCGGCTTTTTGCCGAATTCTGTAGCCATTGTTTGTTCCTCCAATTTGATTTATTGCTCCAAATCAGAGCGAAGAAAATGAAAATATTAAATATTTCATTTCCTCCTGTGAAAATCGAACCCGCAACCAGTCACTGTTACAGTCACACGCTAGTGCCCTTGCGCCAAGACTGTTACAGAATAATAATTGATGCATTATAACGCAACTATGTAACTAATAACTTTATTAGTTGAATATAGACTATATAACTTAGTCTTTTTTCTTGGTTTTGTTTGGGTATTATACTTTCACTTTTCTTCTTCTGCCTACCCTGCTATATGTGGAATACAGCATAAAATAAAAAAAACAATACAATAATACATAAAATATTATTAATGAATACTGCATTACATGTAAACTTTAATACACATTTACATTTTATATTTAAGTATATATCTGGCTGTTGGGAGAATCGAACTTATTACTAGCGTAAATAGCTTAACTACTGTACCATTGTAGTGGATTATGAACTAACATTATTTATTATAGGATATTGTGTTCATAAGAAATTATTTTACTTGCCCGGCCAGCCACATTCCTTGCAGGCTTGTTAAAATAACAATTGCATATATTTCGTCGGTTTATAGTATCTATTAATTTCAGTGCACTTAATCATTTCCGATAACAATGTATACGATTTAAGATATAGTGCCCAATCTCGTTTTCACTGATAGTTAGTTTACTAATAATAAAATGGCCAATTTAATCTTGAATTATTTGAATCTCTCATTAATAAATAAAACGTAGAGATAAGTAGAGTAAATAGATTGTATCTTTCGAATCCTTATTATCCAATCTTTATTAATCTGTATCTGTATCTAGTGTTGGTTTGGTTGAACGCGTTAATCTCAGTAATTACTGGTTCAAATTGATTTTTTTTGGTGATGAACTATAAAATGAAAAAAACTAGAAAATGAACTATAAAAGTTCATTTTTTGAAAAGGTCATCTAAAATTTATTTTGATGAAGCTGGAAAAGCGTCTTACTCAGATTTCGATCGCTGTAGATTCAATTATAATTATAAATATTTTCATTTTCCCACTCTGGCCTTGATCTTGACTTAAGCAGATTTGACAAGACAAAATTCCGTGTTAACTTGCGCTATTCAGCACACTATGTTTTTTTTTGAAAACAATAACAGTTGGCACTCAAAAATATAGCAGAGAAAATAAAAGAAACTTAGTGTTAAGACACTCGTCTCCCCTTTATCCCCTCCCCAATCAGCTCAATTTTGAATTTTGATATTACGTTGTATGTGGCAGAGTTTAACGCCAGTTAGTTAGTTAATTCATATTCAGTAGTATATTTAAATCAATAACCTACTTAAATATATCCTTATAAGGTATAAAACACGAAATCGTTAGATAAACCAATTTGTACTAAGCAATGTCCATTTAATTCCAAACAAAACGCTCATTCAATACAAATACTCTAAAGATTGATTGACAAGAACCAGTCCGGCATTCGTCACTTTGTCTCTACTACTTTACCGCAGTCGTGGCGCAGGGGCACAAGTGGTTGTCTGTAAACGCGACTGGTTGTGGGTTCGATCACCACTTGAGGAAATTAAATATTCATTTAAATGTATATTTACATTTCTTCGCTCTGGTGTCGTGGAAAAGCGCATGAGTTGAGTTCTGCCACTCAACATGCAACGCGTCCAGAATTCGGCGGAAAATGGGCAACGGAGTGTCTTAACTCTAGGTTCCCTCTGTCTAGAGAAACTTAACACGATAAGCTTCGAGTTCACAGCTTCCACAATCACTTTCAGCTATTCTATTCAAAATTGCTATGAAATTTTATCTCATATACTGTACACTTCTGTAATTTGCTTCCTTATAAACTGGACTCAAGCAATTTTCTACTTTATCACAAAACAATTAGGTCTTATTTACATAAATTCTACAGTCTCGATCATTATCAGGCTATAGTAAATAACCACATCAAGTTGATCTACCGTCGTTCATTTTTCTCATACACGAATGAACTAAACCTATCAACGTAACGGTTCTCCTTTCACTGGAAATTGTGCCAGATTTACTGTCAATTTTAATCAAGTTATTTGTGCCGCTCAGTTTAACTCAAAGGCCGTAGATTCTGTTCTCGATTTGGTGAAAATGGTATGTTTTGATGGTATCATTGTAACTATAAAGCATGTGAAACACTTAAGAGAACGGTGGAATGAGAATTTATCTTCGAGTCGCTTAGCGTTATCTAACGCTTTATCACTCACCAAATGAAAGGTACCAACCAATATATAGCGTACTTTAGAATTTTGTAAGAAAATAAAGAATTTTACAAAACAATATATTTAATTACGTCTCAAATTTATAAACGTCTCCACATCCACTTGAAAAATTATAATTTTTTTATTACAAAATTTAGTAAAAAAAAGATTAAATTTCAATAAAAATGATACAGCTGCGTAAAATATGCTATACCCTACACGCTGCTTATAAATATATTATAGTTGTAGTTTATGTTTATTTAATATACAATCATTGCTAATAACTGCATAAATAATACATTATATTGTCAATATACAATGCAGAATACAGAAAAATGCATCAATGGTAAATTATTTGAGTCTTACGCTGTACCCCGCACATATTTGGGTAGGAACGGGGAACCTGGGAAATTTTTAATTTAATTATTTGACTTCACTTTATTTTATTTATTTGGCTAGATTTGAAATTTCGCCACTTAACATACAATGCGTGTATACGTGAAAAGATCACTCGATCTAAGATAAGACTAACATACAAAATATTCTTTGACTTTTCATTGGTTTGTGGGAGAACGGCTAGCTGGAAATGCAAAGGTAGTAGGTTCAACACCCACGGGGGCCATAATTTTTTTCGGTAAAAAATTATGGCCCCCGAATGTCTTACATTCGTGTTGAACTTACAGAACGTAATGTTTTAACAATACATTTCGCTTGCATATTATGCTTTCATATGAAATATTATTTTAAAGGTTAGATATATTAAAATGTAAGAAAAATAATAATATGCGTATATCTATATAGTTATTATATTATGTATATAAGGGTAATAACCTCATTATTACTCCACACTTACATCTTATCTGAGATATCCGCCTCTCCTAGTTGGTCAGCAAAAATTAAATTTAAATGATCCTGCGTTTAGATTGCAATCGACGATTCACTGTACAACCGTCGTTAAAAGTTGTGTTGTTGAAGCTTTATAAATATGTATGTATGTATGTATGTATAATAATTATTTAAAATATATGTGTCTTCGCGTCGTGGCGCAGTGGACGTCATGGTTAACATGGCGATTTTCAGTTTGATTTCACCCACATATTTTAATGATTATTAATTTTGAGGCACTGCAAATATGAAGGTTGTGGATTCGATTCCCACTCGGGGGAATTAATGTTTTTCAGTTTCTTTTTTTAATAAACAAGTGACTGTAAACGAGACGATTGCTCATTTCTCGCTGTTTAAATCAACGCTTAGCCTTATTTGCAATTAATACCCTAAGATTGACATTTTGATCAAACTATCGAACTGTCCGGATAGTATCCATAGCTGCCGGTTAGCCTGCTCATAGTACACAGATTACATATATTTAATTGAAATTATTCGAGAATTCCTGTTATCTTAAGCTGAACGATCACGGTGTGGATATAAGTTTACGACATAAATGAGGTGGGTGTTGATTTCAATTTAGTTTGATTAAAATTAAATGAGGCCGTAGTGGCGCAGTGGCACAAGGGTGTTGCGCGTAAACGCGACGGTTGTGGGTTCGATTCCCACTCGAGGAAGTGAAATATTTTTTTACGTTTATATGTCCATTTTTCTTCGCTCTAGTGTCGAGGCAATGCGCGACGTTGAGTTCTGCCACTCAACACGCAATGCCTCCAGAATACGGCAGAAAGTGGGGAACGGAGTGTCTTAACACCGAGGTTCCCTCTGCCTATCCTGCTGTGTGCGGGATACAGCGTGAAGCTGAAAAAAGAATTAAATACAACGTTGACGGAGGCAGAGCAATGGCTGAAGGTATAGATCAATGACATCTGCTTTTTTATATGTTTTGTTAAAATTCATTACTTTAATACATAATGTATATCACTAAGAAAATTCTTATATTTATCTAATTTTAATGTACCTACAGTAATTTCTTGCTCCCATAGAACTGCATTTCATACTGACATTCCTAAGAACGCTGAGTCAGTGCAGCAAATCTCATACAATTTAAGATATTAATATGATCTTTGAATGCCCTGATAATGCAACTCATGCGCACCATTCTCTTTATACTTTAGTATACGCTCGTCTTTACCTGCATTATTTCAGAATAAAAAATAAACAATTTAAAACCCATTTAAATCAGCTTCATGCTATATCCTGCATGTAGCAAAGTAGGCAAAGGGTTAAAACACTACGCTGACCACTTACCGCCGAATTCTGAACTCTGCGCCGCCGTTTTGTCTCCAGACCAGAGCGAAGGAATAAAAATATGAAGGCACAACATGTAGCGTTGACAGTCACATGTTTGTGCCTCTGGGCCACGACTGGCCTTTTGTTTCTTGCTAAGACAAATCTCAAAGAAATATCATTATTTTTATTACTAATTTTTTATGGTTATTTTCCCTCAATTATTGTCAATGTTACTTATTTAAAAATCTTTTTAAATTAAAAAAAAGCAATTCTTTTAGTTCCAGATCTATTAATTATTTCGATACTTTGGGTACACTGAAGTTACAGTCATCGCGGGTCCCTCTGTCCCGCTGTGCCACATTAGTATAAGCCTAGCAGTATACACCTATATATCAGCTTCACGCTGTATCTGTAGGTTTCTCATTTTGCAGGATTTTACAGGCATTGCGTGTTGAGTGTTGCCACTTAACGCCGCGCTTGCCTCCACACCAATTTATTATTATTTCCCCGAGTGGGAATCGAACCCACAACCAGTCGCGTTTACACTTATAATTCACAATATGTTAGATAATATACTACATCGATCGTGCCAAGCGTTTCCGCCATATCTATCATTCAGTGTAAGACAATAGCCATAATTGCTTCCATTATACCGTGACTGAACCAGCTTCTGAGGAATTTGCGGTTAATAACGAGAACAACTCGTGTATTGGTGTTAATTGCTCGCTCTGACTTTGTCCGTTTAAATTTGTTAAAAGGTCACTAAAAAATTACTCAGGTATTCATTTACCTAACTAAGCTCCACACTCCCTTTGAATTCTTATCGGAACTGGTCAGAATAGAGACAAAGAAAAAATAATTAATATTTTTTTACTTGGTAAAAAACAATTAGTGTAAATAATTGTAAAACAATTGCATATTCTATACTAGTAATGAAAGATAAAAGGTGCTTTTTCATTGTTAAGATAAATGATCGAATAAAAAAAGTCAAATTTTTTGTGACTTTTTCAAGTTTTGTGGTCAAGTATTTTATAATTTTCCTGTTGTTTGAAAATTTATTAATAAAAGGCATTTTTTAAAAAAAATATCTATTTGAATTCATCCTGTTACATTGTTAGCATTTTTGTTACGTCACAAACAAGCAAACTCAATTTTTTTTATTTTCATATAAGTATGTACCACCTTTAACTTTTAATCTGCTCTAAAGTATTATTAAGATAAAGTATTTATTTATTTGAAGGCAATATTTAATCTCAAGAACTACTGATTCCATTTGTACAATTAAATTATTTTTAAGGATAGTTCATTTATAGACATAATAATATAGGCTATATTTTATATAAGAGATATTTCACGACAGATAACCTACAAGAGTTAATAGTTTATATTCATTTACTTAACAGTTACTGTTCAATTATAAAGTTTTCCTACATTGTGATACATAAACAACACAATAAAAAGGTAAATGACGTAATTGTATGAACGTAGAGTATAATTATTATATATTATATACCTACATATTAACTATTACGTAGTACCTACCTACGAATGCTAACGGTTTTGATTCAAAATGACGATTCTTTTCTAATGACACTGTATCATTAGAAAACTGGGCATTTAAAAAATATGATTTAAAGATAATTAATGAAAAGTTTACGTTATTAATTTAGATATATCCTTGAGTGAGTCTCGAACGTGATTTCTTGTTAACCAATTATTTACTTATAATAATATATAAATAACTTTAACCATAAGCCTGATGCTGAAATACGTTCCCTCTGCCTATCATGCTATGTGCGGGATACAGCGTGAAGCTATAAAGTGAAGATACAACGCTAATTAGCACTTTCACTGTAGAGGCTGGAAAACATCTATCAACTATATCGTTCTCTAATAATTAATATATACAATAATGCCATTAAGTGGGAATCGATTCAATGCATTCATATCAATCGTGAAAATATGTAATAATTTTGTAATAAATTGTTACATATTTAATGTTTGTCTTCATTTTGTGTAATAATTTTGATATTATACAAAAGTTAGTAAGCTGCTAGTTAATTCATAAATGATTGCAAATAATTTAAAACTGTTTACATGTATATGTCTTTATATTTATATATATGTACTTTTATTTATATTTTATTTTATTTATATATATTACTCTGTTAAGTAATACTTTGTGCTCCGTACTATATATATACATAGGTTCTACACTTTTAATGGTTTTTCATGTGCAATAAAGTATTATTATAATTAAAACTAATTAACAGCAACAAGTTTATTTCGCAGACCCTGGCACGCTTCGATCCGCTATCTTATCTGACATCTACTGAATTGTTTATGGAATTGTATGTTTCTAGAAATTACAAAGTGTCGTTGAGACTATTAAACCAATTATGGAAGAACTTAGCCTTTTATGATAATTATAATTATTATTAATAGCTTACGTCTGCCCACGACTTCGCTTTATATTCATAGAGAAATGGATATATAACGAAATAAACACGCTTAAAAGTTTTTGTGATTCGGATCTTACTGGAAAATATATTATTTAGGTATATCCTATGCATTGATTTTATTATCATCAGAAGCGAATAAGCAAATTGTAATTTTTTATTTGCAGAAAGTATGAAAAATAAATATTTATATTACAAAATATTTAAATACTTGTGTAATTTCAATTTTTAAGTATGACCAATTTCGTTATCCAAATACCTATGAAGAATCGATCGCCTAACATGAAATGTGCATATTCTTTAAATAGAGTTTTCTTTTTATCTGTGGCTAAGTAGATACTGATTTACCTTGCACGTGTAAACGTGACCTTCATTTTATATGGTAAACTGAACAGTAACTAAATAAACTAGTCGATAAGCTTATAATTTTATTATTTATATTATTTACTTTTTTGCGATGTGGAAATAATCTAATTCATAGCATTACACATAGTTTATTTTTTAAAATTTCTTTTCAGCCTACTTTTATATTTTTAGGAAGCATAATAATTAATATTTATGTTGTTTTTTCTACAAAATCGGTGACATCTTTATTTTACTGAAAAGAATAAATATGCAATGTTGTGATGTTGCAAAAACTTAAATGGTTTGTATATTTTTTACGTTTTCATGAAACATTTTTTTTTAATTCAAAAATAAATTGTTTTTGAATAAAGCTCTAGTTTTATTTTAATTTAAATTTAACCGATTATCAAATTGTATTTAAAAGCAATATAATTAATATTTGCGTAAATAATAACCTCCAAACAACAGCACGTTAGCCGGGAACTACAAAGGATAAATAAGTTTTACTATTGTACCAAGAGATGTCGCTGTATTTAGGATTTAAGCTAAAACTTCGTACCAATCTCACTATAGATGGCGCTGCTTGTGATCTGAAAGTTACTCTTATTCGATTCTGGTGTAAAACTTAAAAGCTGTTTTCTTATTTGATTAAAATTTTATAGATTCGTTTAAATAAAGTTTTTCGGTTAAAAGCTTAAAAAAAATAGACTAGTTCTATTTGTCAGTGAGGCCAGTCGTGGCGCAGGGGCTCTAATTGTGATTGTAAATTTAACAAATTTGTTAGGTGCGAATGCCACTCGAGGAAGTGAAGTATTTAATATTTTCAATTCTTCGCCCTGGGGCCGAGGGAAAGCGCGGCGTTAAGTTCCGCCACTCACCATACAATAATTTCCAGCATTCGGCGGAAAATGGGATACGGAGTGTCTTAAGTTTAAAATTATTTCTTATCATTCTCCAGATCGTATTATTATATTCACAGCTTTTAATGTTTCATTTAAATAGAATCACAAAACTACATCGTACATAGATTTTCTTGTTTTTGTTTTATATGTTAATAAATATTAAGCTTTTCGTATCTATTGTATTAAAACTTATATTTATATATTAATTATTAAAATATTATTAAAATAGGCAAATCCAATGTTTTCTTTGCCATTTAATTATTTTACTTTAATTAAATTTTACGGACTGAGCTTTCAATGTGCCATGTATAGTTGTAGTTGCCTTGCAATATATGTGCAATATATAGTTTAGATCTTGTACAGAATATATTTACATAGATATCTGAAATTTTATTTTAAAGTGAAATTAACATCGATTAAATCCTGCTAGGTTTACATTATTGAAAAAATGTTGGAACCGTATAATAAATAAAAATATTCTAGGATTTTAGGTGTAATAAGCAATAATATATATATGTTATAAGAAATAACTTTATATTTAGCTTATTGGAAATATTATAAATCGATTTCCAAACATCGATATTAATAATCTATAAGAGAGAATCGATTTAACAGCAGCTGTATTACTAAAGCACAAACTATAAGGGGTGGTAGAGTCCCCTAAAAAGTGATGGGCGTCACCCTAGGGTGGGGATCCGTGAGGTCACTTGAAGTCATCTGGCGATTTTTTCCACAAGTCAAATTATGGGGTGGCAGAGTAAATTATGTGAGTTTTTTTTAAATACTTTTTTGCCTTTTTTAATGGTTTTTTTTATTTAGTTAATTATAGATGATAAGTATTGTCGGTCACAGTTTGACTGTCGTTTAATTGTTGCTTTAAAAAGAACTACAGTCATTAGTTATAAATTATGCAACTAAATATGACTATATATAGGCCCGGTTTCCACACCGTGACATTATATAAATGTAAATTCCCATAGAAAATAAAGTTGTAATAAACATATATTGAATATCAAGCAACATATCATTTATCTTGTCTTTACAATTCTATAATACATACATTAGACGACTCATTCAAAGATACATATAATATGTTTTGTGAATTAGACCCTCATAGTTCAGTATGTAGTAGAATATTTCTTGTTGGCATCATGCTGTATCTCGCATTTAGCAGGAGAGGCAGAGGGAAAGTGGAGAGCAGAGTGTCTTAAAACTAAGTTCATACTGCCTACTCTGCTACAAGTGGAATACAGCGAGAAGCTGAATAAATAATGATTATAACGTAACTAAAAGCCGTCGTGGTACAATCGCAACGACGGTGCGGGTGACTGTAATCGCAACGGTAGTGAGTTTGATTCTCAATCGGGGGACGTGAATATTTAATATTTTTATTTACTCGCTCTGGTAACGACGCAAAGTGTGGCGTTGAGTTCCGCCACTCATTATGTTAAGAACAGAAGTATATTAATGGGTAACTGAGTGTCCCAACACTAGGTTCCCAGTTGCTTTAGACAGTAAAGCTAAGACAAAAAATATTGCGATAATTGCTTAATTAAATTTAATTGACTTTAAGCTTTCATAAATATACGATGCCTTATTAAAAGTTCAATGAAATAAATTCAGTTTTGAAATACGCGATGTTAACTTTGAAGTACTTTACTATAGTGGGTTAGTTAAGCGTATTTATTATTACAACCGTATTCAGGTACTTAAATTTATATAACTACGCGGTGGTCTCGAGTTTGGTGCCACGTTGAGGTAAATATCTATATAAAATAACTTTTGATATTCATGATTGAGGCCAGTTTTGGCGCAGGACCACAAAGAGTGACTGTAAACAAGGGTTCAATCCCCGCTCGAGGAACTAAAATATTTATTTATATTTTGATTTCTTCGCTCTGATGTGGAGGCAAAGTGCGACGCGGAGTTGCGCTTTCGACTTTTCGCCCGAATGGGAATCGAACCCACACTCAGCGCTGTACCGCTACATTAAGACGGCCTCAGTACCTATAGGCAAATATAATATAAGTAAAAAATTATAATAATTAATGTATGATTTTCCTTATTCGTCGTATGACCGCCGCCCATTCACTGTAATGCATAAAACGTCCTCCTCACAATGACAGCTTGCATACTAAACTGCCATTGTTTTGTTTTAAATTAACCATGACACGTTGAACCTTAATTTTTACAAACAATCTTTTTATATTTATAATTATATATATATAGATATAACAGACTGTCGTGGCGCTCAGTGTGCGACAGTCGTAGGTTCGACTTCTACTCGAGAAAGTTAGTAACGATGTGTTTTAACTTTTAATCACCAGATTCCCTCTATTTACGCGATATAGTATGAAACTAAAGAAATTGTATACAATACATTTTATTTCTTCGTCAACTGTCATGTACTTTTGTGGATTTAAATACAGTTTATTCTAGAAGATAAGTTAATATGTAAATAAATAACAGCTAACTTCGTCTTAATTAAAAGTAAAACAGATTGAATAATCTAAATAACTGATTGATTATTTCCATCAGTGTTTAAGGAAATGTAAAATAATATTTTAAATAATTATTTAAATATATTAATATGTTGGCACATTTTTCTGCATTACATAAAATTTTAAAGTCAGATGATTTTGTTCCAAATTTAAAAAAAAATTGGATAAAGTGGTATAGATAGATAGATATATCTATCTATACAACTTTGACTGTCAGATTTCGAAAGCCCTATACCACTTAAAGCCGAAACAGACACGCCAATAATTCTTTACAGCAAAGTATCACGAGCGACTTTATAAAGCCGAGCTTGCAAATAAATATCTTACACTAATTAAAATTAAACGTTAAATGTCATATAATAAAGTTAATTATAGACGTTCCATGATCACGAAGTACGGCTATATCCTTATAATAATAATAAAATATAGAAAATCTAATAAACTACTTCAATTTTCTTTAAATAATATACTGTTTGCGGAAGTAATTTATGTTTGTGCAAGTTTTAGTTAGTTAGTATCGAGAATTTATTAGGTTAAACTAATTATATTAATATTTAATAATTAAATGGTTATTATTTAATAAGTAGAAAAATTATAGATTAATTTTATGTATATAATTAATGTTACTTAACAAGCATTTTAATTTAGTAATAGGCCATTAAGACCTGTTCTTTTTGTCGCAACTCATTTTGTCATTCAAAAACAATTATTTTCATTATATATTTAAATATTTTTTTTTGCGAAATGTACTATAAAAAAATATTATTTTTAGCTTAATATGTTTTATATTTCATATAATTAAATAGTATTTTTATGAAAATTAAATTATACTTCTAAATTAAATTATAACTAATACTAGTATAAATTGAACCCACAATCATCGTTTATAATTTTAAAAGTTTCAACTATATTAAGTCGGTACAATTTCTAACAATTAGGTTGTTACTAACTGACTATTATTAGACTATACAATGTTGCCAGTAAATTACACCCTAGTTTAGTAAATGGCTATAATAAAAGTGGGATGGCACTAATATTTTTTGGGGTAAATCGGTGAATGTTAGATCGGGAGGGCGGTCGACCGAGAAATTGCCTTTTTCAACGAATCGCATTACAGATACAGTTGATATGATCGATTGATGGGATTTTTCGTGATGTAGTTCCCCTTAAGCCACCTTTGGTACGTTGTATTTTCATGTGTTTTCATGGTTTTCGTATCGAAAACTTATAATTGGACGCTTTTGAAAAATATATGTACATTTTCTGAGATCGTCGTGAGTTTGATTCTGTTGTGGGTTCGATATAAAATATATATAATCCCAAGTTACCACTTGATTTTTTTTTATTTTCTATATAAAATCTGCTGGTAATAGGGAAAACACACCGTTGTCTATTATCAGTTACTTTGCAATGTATCGAAATTGTGGACGGTGTAATGAGAAATAGTGTCCTCAGATTTAAAAAATAATCTTTATATTTTTTAGAAAAAAAAATATATTTGAAATCTTTATATTAAAATGAATTGTTGATATTTTTATAGCAATATTTTTAAAATATATTTTTTACCCAAATATTGTGTTTTATGAGATTTAACTCTTAAAATCAGAAGACTATTTAAATTTATGTCTAGACTAAATTAATGTCTTTCTAAAATAGTTTTGAACTCAACAAACATCGACACAAAAATCCGAATGTATAAGCCAATAAATCACTCGAGAAATCAATGGCCGTATTGATCAGATCGAGTAATCGTACCCTAACGACAGCTATCAAGGTTTTTGTGGACCTTTTGTGACCGAAAATAGAAATTTGCATTGAAATAGCACGCATTTGCATATTGGGTTACAGATTTAGTTTTTGCATAACAAAACTATTCAATTGTATAACTTAGAATATACCTGGTTATACAGCGTGTTCTTAAAGATTAAAACTTTACTACTAATATCGTTACTGAGCGTTAAATTTACAAAAATACAAAATAATTACACTAATTCGACAACTGCAAAGTAATGTATAAAAAAATGATGGTACTTAAAATAAATATAGAAAGAATTATTATAGTCATTATATATATTAATATTTGACTTAATTCGTAATTCATTTAGAATTTATTTTGTAAATACTTAACGAAAGGTTTCTCAAATCTTTGGTAAATAAGTATAATATTATTTT
>JBAIZZ010000099.1:1334237-1346746 GCA_037355905.1 Heliconius aoede | reverse complement strand
ATTCACTGTATCACAAGCTCTCCAAGTAAATGTTTCCCTTCCTTTGTTCGGTAAGATACAGTCGCGTTCACACACGAATGCGCTCAGTTTTAATCCGGCGTGGATTTTTCTTTGGCAAAGGAATACTTGGGAAGGTTAAGGAAAGTATAGGTATATATATATATATATATATATATATATATATATATATATACATATAGTTTATAGAGACTTATATTACTAAATGTAATACCAAGACCGAGTCCAGGGTCTGGTAAATGAGCTTTTGAAACATCTATTTCTAATTGAAGTTGCTTTTAGAATGTTAGTTTCAACGTAATTAAGCTTTTTGTGGCTTAAGATGAAATATATAATTTGAGAAAGTATTTAATTAAAAAATTTTGGGACAAATTGTAATTTACTTATGATACTTGCAATTGTTAGATAGCTACATATCGCATTGAGTAAAATCAATGTTAAATTTGTTCTATATACACTATATACACTTAAGGGTGTTCTCCATATGGAGTGATTGAAATTCTTATCATAATGTTTTAATAGCTTCAAGCTTTATTCCGCATATAGCAGGCAGGCAGAGGACCGGGTCAGTGTTGAGACACTCCGTTCTACATTTACATTTATTTTTTAATATCCTCGAGTGATTTACAGATGTTTGCATGTCCCATTGCGTCACGACTGGCCCGTTGCCATGTTAATATATGTAAATCATGGATTGTACAAGAGAACTGAGGGTAAAATTATATAAAAAAGAGCTGGCTATATAACCATCGTTATTAATAAACTTACAATGATATATCCAAATTATTAAATAAATGAATATAATCAAGATTGTATAAAAAAACCTAAGTCTCGGCTTGGCTTGGCGGTGTGTCGTGTGGTGGAGCTTAACGCTATAACGCTTAAACTATTATTATAATAACACAAAAACTTAAATTATTATAATGACACAAAAAATAGCTACTTTGCTTTGAGAACGCTTAAAAATTTAAAATATCTTAATCAATCTGTAAAACATAGTATTATATTAAAAAGCACAAATAATTAACAATTATATTTGGTGTTAGTATTTTTAATAAAATCATAGTAACTTGTAAGTCAATCCTCTTTGAAAATGAAAAAAAAAAAGATCCAAAAAGACCTATCTATCTCTCTTGGAAGCCCTGTAACCCTTATACAAAAAAAAAACCTCCCTATAAATAAAACTCAAGAAAATTTTCCAGCCAAGAAACTTTTAACCAAAGAACCCTTAATGACTGAACTATAATAAGTTATTAGAACTAAAAATACAGCATCCTTCACTCTGTACCGTCCGTCGCGTGGAGATCAAAGACGTGGGCCCGACGGCCCTTTTACGTTCGCCGCCGTCGGCATTCCACTTTGAAGTCTATTGGAACGTGTTATCTCGTTTTTGTAACATAATTATGATAAGAAATGCTAATGTGTGTTATATTAAATTCTATTTTTAATTGTAAATCACAGGTATTTTAGTTAGTTTTTGCCAATTTTAGTTTAGTTTTTGTTTGTGGCTCGACTTTGAATTGTTAATTTTTGTTGAAGTGTCAAAAAAATTGGATGGTTTTTGTATAATTAATTTTTAAAGTGATTCTTAATTAGTTTCGTTGTTTTGAACAATTTTGTACTTAATTTAATGTTAAATTTTGCACAAGAACAACTTAAGCCGTTAAAGGATTTATAAAGTATTCATATGTTGCCTATATCTATCTACATATGTATAAAAGGACATGAGCCCACTGACTGAGGTAAGAAGTACGCAGAGACGTAACTGATATAACAAAGAATTATCTTGCTTAACTATGATTTATCGTATAGTTCTAATTGTAAACATGTCTATTATGGGTTCGATTCCCATTTGGGGATAAATTATTTTTATTCCCTCCCTATTTAGGCTAAGAAAGGTGTTCAGTTCTGCCAAAGTGGGAAAAGATGTGTCTTAACATTACATTTTTTCTACCTACCCTGGTATATTGCAAAAATGAAGCGGCTTTATCCATATAGTTCAAATATTGAGTCTATGTAAGTAATATTTGTTCTAATAAGAAAATTTTGTCATCAAAAATGCTTTAATTGTTATAAAAAAAAGGTTTTATATAGTATATACAATTTTTTGTCTTCTAATCCCTGTTATAATTGTTTTTTTTTTTGTGTTTATGCTTATTGAAAACGATAAACAACCCAAATCAAAATCTTTCAGGGCATATAATTACAACTTAACTCTATTTAACAATGCTTTATTAAAATAAAATATTATAAAAAAGTACGCACCCTATATATAAAATATTCCTGTTAGTTCTAAATATAGGTAAGCTGAAAACATTGAACCCTTCCAATGACCCAGTTTTTAGTACCAGGGCAGCAGAACTGGGGTGAAAGTTAAGACTGGTCAAGGTGAAGGCGACGGGCATTAACGTCTAAGAACTCCGTCTTAAGATTTGTACGCAGAGGAAAGGTCTTGGTAATATTATAATTAATTTTAAATTTAAATTTTTTGTATCCCGCATGTAGCAGGGTAAGTAGAAGGAATTCCAATTAGTGTTAAGACACTCCCTTCCACATTCTGCAATCAATTCTTTAAACATTACATGTCGAGTGGCGGCGGTACTCAATGCTGCACCTTGTTTTGTAATCTAAACAAGAAAATGAAAATAATTGTATTTAATGGAAATCGAACCCATAACAGTACAAAAAGTAATGATTTGATATCATGTCATAAGTGAGTACATGATTTGGTGCCGCACCATGACTCAATTTTTTTATCTATCCAAATCGGAAATGATAGAGTAAATCCATTGATAAGTAATTCCATTTTCTATTACTCAATCTCTCCGACACTTTGTCTAATTAGTTATACCTATCATAATCGCTCCAGTCAGACATTGTACATCGTTATGTTGAAAATTTTATTGCTTTGGAAATTATGTATAAGGTGAAGTATTCATCTTCAAGTTAAAGTCTTGTCAAAAAATACAAAAATAAATAAATTATTAAGTGTTTAAACTAAATTGATTAATAATTATAAGTAAGTGAGTGAACAATCAAAATTCTAAAGAATAATATTTTGATAGTGTATATACTAATTTTGGATATAGTCAATTGAACGACTAAAACATCCAGCCAAAGTATCAAAACGCGTTCATCGCAATACACAAAGTTAGCTAAGTAATAAGATAATGAAGAACAGCGGGGTCGGGATACGAATTAAAACGGGCGCAATGTGCGTTACAGTTGCAAGGGCAGTTGTGTTCATATAAAGTTTATATTATTTCTTACAGAATATTCCGTATTTTGTGGATTATATGCCACTGTCTTTTCCCTGTTATGTTCATTAGGTTATATAGTTGAGGCCATCGTGGCGCAGTAGCTTATCATGTGGTTAAACTGCAACAACTGTTCGATTTCCTTTGGAGGATGAATTATTTTAATTTTTTCGCTTTGGCAACAAGACAGTATGCTAATGCTAATGCTGCGTAGAGTTAATGTTAACACAAAATTGCTCGATAAATATGATGCACATTTATTCACCAGTTAAAACGTTTAAAAATATATAGAAAGTATATAAAAATATAAAAACAAATCCTATCTTCACTATACAAAATAAAAGAATTTTTTTTTTTCCAAAGAGACCCGTTCCATAGTGTCGCTCATTTAATTCCTTGTTTATTTAATGAGTGAATCTGAAAGACGACCGCGTTATGACGTCACTTCCTTAGAGCGAGACAACATTACTTTAAGATATAATATTCAATAGTTGCGAAAGAGATACACTAACAGCTGATTCTGAATGAATGAACTTTCTTAAGACTCTCGATATGACATCATAAGCTTCATATTATAATGTGAAAGTAAAAACTTTTTAAATTTTGTATATAAAATTAGTTTTATTTTATAGAATAAAGCTAAGGCTTAAGGCCTCAAGTAAAAGTTTCAGCAATAGCAGTAGTGTGGGTTTGATTCCGACTCAGAGTAATGATTGTTTTAATTTTTTAAAAATTCATTACGGGAAAAAAAAAACATTTTTTTATTTAGATAATAGATATTATGCTAAGATCATCTTACTCGTACTTAAATTCTTAAAATGCATTTCCTGCATTTCGTCAGTTAAATTAAAATAATTCAGAATAATATTCCCTTATATTTTATTCAAATAACAATTAAATACTACATATGTGAGTTAATCTTAGCTTCTATTTGGTTTTTTTTGGAGATCAACAAGAAGTTAACGACATTGGGTTCTGCCATGTCTTGAATTCAAATGGAAGCTGGAGTCATGGCATTAAGTTCTATCTGTTTTAGTAGTATAAGGGAGAAAAAGTGCTGAAAAAAGAATACCGAGTTATTTATTTATACTACTTTATACTACTGTTTCTGAGTTGGCAAAAGTAATAAATAGTCACACATAAAGCTATAAATATTTAAAAATGTAATAATAAAAATATATTATAAGAAAACACATAAGTATTTTCTGTTAAATTTATGTTGATTTCGTTACCAAAGTAAACCCATTTCAGGATTTCTTTTTAGCATTCGCGAAAATGATGCCGAATTTATAGTCCATTACTGTGAAATTTATATACTGTATGTACAATATAATTTTGACGTAAATTTTATATATTCTAGTGAAATAGGTAAGAAAACAAAATATGAATATATAACAAATACAATTAATTGGAAATTTAACTAAATATTCTAATAAGTTTAGCTTTAAGAGTATTTATAATAGTTTAAAAAAGACGACGACGTATTAAAACACACAAAAATGCACAACCAGAAATTGTGAAAAAATCGAACTCACAACCTACGTACTGTGTAAAATGTTTATAATAAAAAAATCTAGTTCTATTACTAATTCAAGTAAAAACGAGCATCCCGCCCTCTATAGATACGGTACCAGCGTTTTTCATTAGGCTACGATCACATTAGACGGACAGACGGCAGGATTATTGGATCCGACGGACCAAGACTTCGATCGGGTGCCTTTTTTTCCCTTTTCCCGTTACCACCCCCCCCCCCCCTCCCCCGCTGTCTGGAAAGCCTCTTTCCTCTTATTTATTGCTTATACGAGCCAGAATTGGATATTTGTGGAAGCTTGAGTTGTTTGCTATAAGGGAAATATTACGTTTATACCGAGAAATTGTCTAATTTGAAAAGGAAAATGCCTTCTTGGATGTTTATCTTGTTAGATGTAATGTTTATTTTGAGTTTTCTAATATGAAATATGCCAAAAAATATCGAATATAGCCAAACCAAGCTGTATTTATAGTTTAGCTATATTATGGTATAATTAATTTAAAGTTATTTAAATTGTACAACAGCCTGAAACAGTATTTTTAATTTGGTCCCACAAAAAATGTTATTAAAAATTTGCATACAAATTTTAATTAACAGCATACTTACCTATGTATCTAGATATAGATATATTATTTTAAAAGCAATTTTGTACACAGCCACCAGCCACATTATATAGGCCAGTCGTGGCGCAGAGGCACAATGTGTGACTGTAAAATCGCCTGGTTGTGGGTTCGATCCCCACTCGAGGAAATGGAATATTTATTTTAATTTATATATTATTTTTTCTTTGTTCTGGATTTGAGGCAAAGCGTTCGGCGTTGAGTTCCGCCGCTCAACACGTAATTCCTTCAGAATTTAGCGGAAAGTTGGGAACGGAGTGTATTAACGCTAGGTTCCCTCTGCCTACTCTGCAGTATGTGGGATATACATTAATTACAGTACATTTCAAGACTTTCTCGTTATCTTTGTTTATAATTTAGTCTAAAATTTTTTATTAAAATCGTCTGCGCCCCATGTTAGCACTAATTACGTGTGTCGTACTCGAGCCGAGACTCATTTATGAATCCACAGACATTATAAGGGCTTGTCTCATTAGTGGTAGTGCATGAAAGGGTGAAAAAAACTGGAAAAAAGTGGAAAAAACCCCAACGCGTCGTCAAGTGAGATTTTGTCGACGTAACCCTAATTAAAAGATTTTTGGCCGCAACCTCGTATAATAGATGTTTTTCACTTTAATATAATATATTTTTTAAGATGTCTCCACGGTTTTTTTGTGGGTGATGGCGATAAGTTTTAATTTGGTTTTGAAAAAAAAAACATAATTAGATTTGTTCACAATACCACTAAATGAAAAGTAAACGAAGAAAACCGACACAAAGTGCTGCTCTGTTTACTACACTAAATATAAATGTTGTACGATAATAAAAAAATGCACATTACAAGTGTTTTTCATACTATTTCGGTATATCATTCTGATAAGAAATAAATATTTTTTTAATCCATAATAATATTAATGTTATGTAATCTTATTAGAACTAATATTACTAAATACAGTAGAAACAGAATAGAAAGTTTCATACAAAAAGAATTTTACAGTGTTGCCTCCATTTTGAATACCAGCACGCATAGGTCTGTTATAACAAGCAGCTATGACGATAAAAAGTACAATACAACTACAAAGAATAATGACATTCTTCCTGTTAAAAATATTCCAACGCCACAAAAAAATCATTTTAGTAGACCTGCAGCTAATTTAAAACTCACGAAATACATTACACGCAACGGGAACTTCCCCAAAAAACTTATCTGTGGAAAGCCACCGTACAATCCATCATCATTATGCCAAAACTCTCTTGCCGAAATTCAATAAAAAAACTTTCTTGCACCCCCATCTAGCGGCGGCGCTCGGAACCTGGACTTCACCCCGCGAGGGGACCACCCCACGTTGTATCCCTTTTTTCTTCCCTCCACACCCTTATCCATACCTGGGCTTTCTTTATCCGGTCTGAACTTTTTCCTTCCACCCGTCCCTTTCGCTCCCGCCCTTATCAGCCATCGGATTATGACAGCCGAAACTCTGGCTCGCTCTGGCGCAAAGAAAAAAATCTGCTTATAAAAATGAGAGCGTCAGGGGTAGCTAGCTAGCTCCATTGGACGTATTGTGGGGCAATGTTTCATATGCGGAGGGGTGTTTTTTGTACACGCGTTCGGATTGAAAAAAAAATGCACCCTCAGCCGAAGTTTCTTTTAGGTACCTACTACACAGATATATTCGTTTCGTTTCCAATTTCGATAACAATGCTTATATTTTTTTTCGGGTGGCATTTCCTTTTGTTCGCTTTTCTCAAAATAATTGTGAAAGCTCCGGGCCTAATTTATTTTGAGTTTCAATAATTTCAAAGGCCCTATATCTGACCGGCGGTAATATCCTTGTGTGTGCTGAGATGCTCACTCACTTGGATGCGGAAAGGAATTTATCATTATTAAAATTTTCTATTAAAAAAATAATTTCTTCTTATTATTTGCTCGTTTTATGTCAAGAGAAGACTTCCCATGTTTGCTTTTGACTCTTTTCATCGTCTCTGTACTAACTCACGTCTGTAGAGCCTGTTTGTATTTAATTATATAAGTACTTTTTTCACTAAATGTACGGATATAAAAATTGTTTTAGAAATGTTACTTACTCCTACCTACTAAGCCCTTATTGTAGTTGTTAGCAAAATGTCATTTGAGTATTAAATTAATTTAAAAAAAACACACACAATTGACTTTAAAACCTACATACACATAATAAAAACTAAAAAATAATATTCAAATTGTTTCAAACAAGGACAATAAAAGAATATTAAATGAAATTATGGATACTTATCCTTTGTACTATTGAAATAATAATAAAAAATCTATAATTTTAAAAATTTTGCAATTCTATAATTTATGAATTGAAGACTGAGTGATCATTATAACACTCTCTCTCTCACTACCGCGCTTATGGATGATACAGTTTGAAGAAAAGTATACAAATAGCTGTATTACATACGAGTACTTATAACCGGCTGGTGGCTTCAACTACACATTTATGAAATTGTTTGTGTTCTAATAATATTAGCATTTTAAAGACAATATTTATATATTAAAAAGTAAAGTATAAGTTAGCCAAAATACAATAGTGAACACTGATTTTAAATCGGTCAAGCCGTTTCTGATATTAGAGCACATTTTTTTTAAAATAATTCCATATTCCAATTACATTCCAATAATTCAATGTACAGATAGGAACCAATTATCATATTAACAAACAGAATAAAATATGAAGGCTGAGGCTGGTCGTGCCGCAGTGGTACAAATTGTGCTGCACAATCGACTGGTTGCGGGTTCGATTCCCACTTGAGGAAAGAAAATATTTATTTATGTTTTCATTTCTTCGCTCTGGTTAAGTCAGCCGTGTGGTCCCGGTTTAGAATAGGATCACCCTGGTACTGTTGGTGTCGTAAGAGGCGACTAAAGTACGTGTGGTAGAGTCACGTCGCCAGTAATGGCAACACGCATGGGCAGACTCGACCGGATTTAATACCACCCCCGGCATTTAAAACCGGCGTGAAGTAGTGGCCCTTCTCACTGCGTTTCGCATTAGGTAATGCCGGGCCCCGGTGCCCTTCATCTCCACCTTAAAGGCTGGCAACGCACCTGTGGCTCCTCTGGTGTTGCATGGGGTCGTGGGCGGCGGTGATCACTTACCATCAGGTGACCCGAACGCTCGTTTGCCTTGTCCTCTCCCATAAAAAAAAAAAAAAAATGAAGAGGAGACCGTCGTGATGACGGACATAAGCGTGTAACTGTAACTGTAAATTGGAAACGTGGTTGTAGCTCCGAACACCACTCGGAGTTTGAACTAGTTAATATCTTCACTTCGTCGATCTGGTCACGAGGCAAAGGGAGGAATTGATTTTCGCTACTCAACACGCAATGCTCAAGAAGTCAACGGAAAATGGTGAATGGAAATCATAATGGCGACAAGTGTTTTAACACTAAAGGCCCATGTGCGAGTTGCAGCGTAAAGCTTGAATAAAAAAGGGTAATATTTAAAATATATAAATATACATAACACAACTCTGAATAAGCCATGTACTACGCGAGATCTTACATTGAGTGAAAAAACTGTAGAACAGAGTGACTTGAAACTGCTGGGTTGAAAGCACAAAAATATACATAAATACAATTTTTTTACATGGACATCAGTGAAGGTGGATTATTTTTAATTATTAGTATAATAAGCAGTGAAATAAGCAGGTCTTTTTGGCACTCTCTCTATAGCAAACTTATATATACTACAATAACCAATCAAAACAATTTTTTTTTAGGGTTTCTTATTTATTCATTGACAAATAACTTAGTCGTATATGTAATACTGTCGTTTGTAAATTTGAATGTATTTTACATTCGTGAAAATGAACATTCACCAGTACAGCTGGTTGACTTTATGTCAAGAAATATTCTTGTCGCAACTTCAACTTGGAAAAAAAAAATTTGATTTAAGAGTTTATTAGTTAAGTGACACAATGATTTAAACTCTATCTATTACATTTTTATAGTTTACATTCAACCAATAATTGCCTCCTTGAAGTCTCCTGCAGATCGATGTGCATTCTCTATCGCGTTTAACATGGAGAGTGTTCTGAAGAATTGTTTGACCTGTTACCTGCCGTCGAATTTTCTAACCGTACAGTACGTCCCATGCTCAAATATCATCCACTCCACCTGGATACGTGGCACTCCACTACTGTACGATTTAGTAGGAACTCCCTTCCACGCGCTACGGTTGTTGTTATAAAAACGTTAACCGCTTCAGATTTTTTACAATATTGACATTTTCTACCAATCTAATACAAAAATCACCAAACTACAAACTCTACTCTTTGTTATTGTTTTGTTATTATAATAATTGCAATAACTTCTTTTAATGTTACACTTTATACATGATATTACATTGACCATGAGGCCATCATGGCGCACCGGCTCAGCGACCGTTTTTTGTGAGTTAGATTTTCACTTGAGGGAATGAATTGCTTATATGTTCTCGCTCTGATAACAAGACAAGCACGACATCTAGAAAATTGAGCGGAGAGGGGAGAACGGAGTATATTGACACAAGGTTCTCTCTGCCTCCACTGCTATTTATAGATCACCGCATGAAGTCAAAAAGATACATAAAATACACACCAAAAATTAAATAATATAAAAAGTGGAGAGTATAAAGCAAACAATCATAAAGCAAAATCAATATACGTCTATTGAATTGTACAAACCTATTAAGGGCTGTCTAACAAGCGTTTCTATTTACCAGTAATTTAAAATCGAATATCCCCAATCGAGTAACAATAGATAATCGGTACATAATAATCCACTTGATCGATCCGAATACGCCCCTAACGATCCTTTGTATCGATATTGAAAGGCACAATGGAATGCATTCCTGTATTGACTTACACTTGCTGTTTTGTTGTTACGAATGTTGACACGTCTAATATGGTATCGATTTATTTTGACGTCTATATAATTGGCAGGTTGAGGTCTTTTTTTTATTTGAGACATTAGATTTTTTTTACTGACTGGATACACACAATTTCCAAAGAATATCACAAAAATCTTTGAATATTGAAGACTAATTGAAGTATAAAAAATACTAACAAACTTTTTAAGCTTAATAAGTAGCAGGACGTAGTTTCCATTTTTTTTCCAGCTTATATATTTGTATATTGACTTTCGATTTTAAACCTACCTATAAATATAAAACAATAGACCAGATGACCACATATAAAATATTCTGATTTTAAAAGTCATTAAGAATTAAATTATTACTTATTAAAAACTCAAGTTATTAAATCCGCGTTAACACGAACCGATGCAATCGCATATTTTGCACAATCAGAAAACCCCAAGTTACCACTTAACTAGTAATTCATGAAATGTGCTAATATATTTATCAGGTGATAAAATTTTATGCACTCCCGAAAACCGGCAATCAAGAATCAATTAATCGTGGGAAGACGGTACCCTGCCTTCATGTATACCAAGCTGAACATGCATAAAGCCAGTAACAGACTCAAAACTGTCGGTCTATCAATGTAACGAACACGTTTTATTAAGCAATAGTTTATAAAAAAAACCTTCTTAAATTTCATTTCCTTATAAATATTTATTCTTTAAATAATATGCAAAACACTATAATTATGGGCCAAACGAAGAAATGGGTTAACTGTTTTGCATATGGACGTGAGGGGAGAACGGGCCATAATGGGCCCAATGGCAAGGGTTGTGGATTGAAAATCGTGATTTTGTGTATTTTAATTTTTTTTTTATTGTAATTTGCAAATTTCACACCTTGAGCAAGGGGCTGCGACAGGTTTTTCAAGACGATTGCTTTAAAAAATAAAGAATTGTCGCCGTATGACGCTTTTTGTGCGTACTGTTATAATTCAATACAATTTATGCACGTTGCGTTCCTCGTTACATAATTAGCGAGCAGATGCCCGCTGGAAATTATTTAGCGTCTAGTTTTGTGGGAAGCGGCGTTCATTTGCATATTGCAACCTATTCATTTCTAATGAAATTTTTAAACGTCTTTATAGTGCGTGTGCATAATTAGGTCGTTTTGTGTTACACTCGCAACGGACGGAGTAGTCATGGAAATTAAAATAATGTAAATATATTTTTTAAAATTTTTATATTTTTATTTCACACTGAGGGTATAACAATATTTTTTATACACTGAAACCGTTCTGATCACTAATTGAACGTAAGACAAAGCGAAAAAAAAATTTTTGTTATTATTTTAATTGTCCTATTATTTCTTAATTTATTTATTTTAATTAAAATTCAATAATAGTTTTATTATATGACATTTTATAATGTCTAATTTCTAGCATCTGTCGATTTTAATTGGAGGCTTAATATCAAAAAAGTTGTTAAATATCTGATATGTTACAATTTTGGTAAAAATAATAAATACTTTTGAATGTCATTGAGATTGTATTTCTCTTTATTTTTACCTTTCATAAGTTTGATAATTATTAAGAACACATATAGGTAAAAATAAATATTTATGAAAATTACCTAATCTTACCTTGGCGAACTAAAAGCTTACAATTTCTTGCGATAGAATTAAATATAGGTGTTTAAGATCTTACCAGTACAGTACTATTTTTTTACTTTTTATATTTTGAAGTGGGTAAGTATAATATTTCATTTGTATACTAATTTAATTTTAATTATTTTATTATATTATAAAAATCATTAAAAAAACGCCTGTCAAAATGTATTACCTAATTAACCAATACAAAAAAAAAACAGCAGGTGATGTTGCTATAAATAAAAATGAAAAAAAAAAATAAACTGCTATTTTCATACACGTACCTACAGGTAATTTACACTCACCTGGTTGCTTTTGACTCCACAGTCAAAACGCACTAAAAATATTCAAATCACTTGAACAAACATTTTATAAATATAACACAAATTTATATAAAAAAAATGTCGCAAAAACTGGAACAGCTGCGTTCCAATTCTAATATTAATGATAACATATTATTCATAGGCCGGTTGGAGGAAAAAAAAAAAATAAAAGGCACAGATAATTATGCATGTCCTACACTATAAGCGTATTTGAGACAAAAAATCGGATTCGTGAATGACGGGTTTTTTTTTTT
>JBAIZZ010000099.1:1279351-1334137 GCA_037355905.1 Heliconius aoede | reverse complement strand
TTAATTAAAATATTTTTTGGTTTAATTTATACAGATTAATTACAAATAACAATGTGGTCATTGTATAAATTAGTTTCTTCGTAGTAGTATTACTCTCAATTTCGGTCGACATAACGTATTTCCTGTAACAAAAAAATATTTTCAATATTTTACAACAGATTTTATAAAATTTCACAATTCATTGTGGTCGTCTGGACAATGATAAACTATAGATTAAAAAACTATTATATTATAAAAATATGCATGTTAAATTTATACGTAGATATAAACATTTTATTTTATATAATTCACATCATTGCACGGTAATCCTAGAGGATTAATTAGTTAGCTAGCTAGCTAGCGATTTTTTTAATAACATTTAGTCAATAAAATTGAACAACACTAAACATCACTAAATAAATAAATAACATTCTTACGAATATTAAAAAATTTGAACCTACAACGACCGACAGACATACTTAGCCCAGCTGTAACAAGATAGCATCATGGAAATATTTTAAAAATTACATTAATAAAGAAATTACTATAATAAAAAATTCAGTGTCATTTTGAAATATTAAATGTACTCTTTAACCGGGGGTTTAAATGCTACCACCTGGTTTAAAATGACTTCCTTAAAATGGTTATAATTTACAAATTTTCTGAGTAATAAAATTGATGCTTCACGTTTTACTCCTCATTAAGAAGAATAAATGAGTTATATTAATATAATAGAAATGTTCAACGGACGGACGGTCAGCATTTAATACATGAAGAATTAGGTATAATTGTCAAAAATCAGTACTTACTAAAATAAACAGCTTCACGTTGTATCCCGCATACAGCAGGGTAGGTAGAGAACCTAGTGTTAAGACACACCAGACTTCGAGGCATTGCGAATTGAGTGGCAGCACTCAACGCCGAGCTTTTACCTTAGTGGCAGAACGAAGATCTGAAAAAATAATAAATAACAATTCACTCCTCCGAGTGGGATCGAACTCAAAACTGGACTGGCGTCAACTTAATTTTATTGCAATTTTATATATAAAGATACGTTCATGTGAAGTTTTAATTTAATGGACATCCCTAATTTGATAGATCGTTAACTTTTACCACACAACACTAAATTATTCGGTCGAGTTAATGTCAAACGAGGCTATTTCTACGCTCTTATTTGAAATATGCTCATAAATATATATTATTAACATGTTGTTTTTTTTATTTTTTTTTATTTATGAATTATGAACGAATGTGTGCATATTTAATAAAGGATTCGTAGTGCAATGCATTTTCTAAGTGCGTTAGTCACAGGTTCGATTCCAATTCGTGGAAATGATTATAATATATTAAAAGTATTTTAATTTCTACAGTCAGACAATATGCAATGTTTTAAATTCAGATCGGAAGTAGAGAAGGGCGTTTGTTAACACTAGGTTCTTACATTCTCCGTTAATTTTTATGCACATTATACGTCATGTCATAAAATTGACGGTATTTTTAAATCAATTTTGGCCATTACTACGATATAAAATTTTCTGGATGTGGGATTCGAAGTCATATTAATCGATTATACTGAAATAAATAAATACCTACACTTTATTGCATAGATGTTGTGATTAATTTAATTAATTTATTACATTTATTAAAGAAAATATGTGGATTTATAAGCTTGATGCACTTCTTGATTTACCCAATATTTCTAAGGTGTAGAAAAGAAATTTTTTTCCATCTAAAATACAAAACTCGTGAAACCACGATAAAATGGCTTCCACACACTTTCGAAAAATCAATTTAAGCCCCGAAAGAACGTATCATATTTACCACCCCTCAGCGATAGGGCGAGAGGGATGGAATATACGTTGATATATATGAGAGACAGGGTAGGAGTACAAACAAAAAAATTGTGCGGGAAAAAACATGGTCGCGAAAAGTTCGTAGGGGATCTGGAGTGGCACATTAGTGTGCCCTACACTGGGTTTGACTGAGAAAAATGAATAATATCCACCCCGCGCGGGTAAAATTTACGGCCGTTTTCTAGAATATGGCATATTAAACTTTTTAATCATCCATTTATCGTTGGCATGTGCTTGGTGACGCAAGTTGTGCTTATAAGTTGTCTTCGAGAAATTTAATGCTAAATAAAAGAAGCTTTTAATTTAAAAATAATAATATATTCATATTTCTAAAATAACATCCACATAGAATACAGTCCAGCTAAAAATTTATTCCATATAAAGCTAAATTTGAAATATTTAACCTATAATAAAGATGTTATGGAAATATAAATTCTAACTCCGATTATTCGAATCTTATATAATTTCAAATGCCTTTATATAACTCTATATAAATACGCAATATCTTTATATAACTACATCAATTAATTTTTTTTTCCTACTCTCATCCTTTATTTAAAGAATTAATACATTTTTTTAAATTATTATATTTTTTTGGTAAAATTGGAACCCATGACTATCTAAAATCGATACAAAAGTGACATTATTATTGATTTCTTATATAAAATTTGGGGCACGGTGGCAATTACTTGTTTAGGGAGCTAGGTCGCGCCAGTCGAGCGATTAAAAACGGTATACCCTTTAATTTGCATCCCGAATTATTTAAACGGTAGGTAAAATTTAGATCGTTGTTGATATGTTTTCTTTTGGCTTCTTGTTTTTTTTAATCATTTAAAAAAAATATATCAAAATACAAAAAACTGTAAAGTTATAGCGTATGTAATAACAAATTTTAGCAGAATCTAATATTTTATTTATAAAATATAGATAATATATAATATATATCTTTGAATAGATAATATAATATATGACATAAGGTCTGATAATTCACCAACAATATCTTTATATATGTGTAAGTAAGCAAAAAACGTTTAAGCGTTTTATTTTTTAATCTAAATTGATTACAATTACCTATTTATTTTGCCTACGGGTTTATAAGATAAGTAAAATGGATACTTATTTTTATTAAATACAATAGCTTATATTATAATAAATTTGTACACACAAGTTTTAAACAAATAAGTTAAGCTTATTTTGAATAAAGGGAAAATAAAATAAAAATCAATAGTTATATATGAAGAAGCAGAAAAATATAATTGATTGCCATGTAGAGCCATAAATTTTGATTTTATATATTTCACCATTCAATAGTTGATTGGCGTATCTCAACACCGTGCACTGTCTACTAACTGGGAAATAGAAATAATAAACTAAACGAGAAAATCCACAACGCTCAACATAGCAACACGATGTCTGAAATGAATAGTAATATTTTTATTTTAGAAATGAAGTACTAAAACAAAGATTTCGTCTCTTTGCCATCTTTTTGTCTTTCACTCTTGTTTCATTTCAAACCAACAAAATTATTAATGTTTTAATTATAATTATTATTTCTTTATTTTGTGTTGTTATTATAAACATTAAATTGACTGTAAGAACGAATTTACTTTGCAGTTTTTAGCAATATAATATATACATAAAATTTTCTACATCAAAATATAAAGCCTACATGCACTACGCTTAACTACACCTGTCTGGTTTTTAAATCATACGAGCGAAACTCAAACATCTATTGAAAACCCAAAACAGGGGGTGCACGAGCTCCCCAGCGATATACTTCCCTTCTCCCCTTTCTTTCTACGAAGTTCGCGTCGTCATCCGTATTACTTGAGCTTTGGCGGAAGCTCAGTTGTACTAAAATCAGCTCTACGCTTAAAAAAACAAAATTTAAAATTAAACGAGCAAAAAATCTAATTTATAATCGCGATTCACATTCAATTTTGAATTTTAATACCATAATTATAAAAAACAAATTTGTTTGTTTAAATCTAGATCAATTTTGAGATAGTAGTTGGTACTGATTCCTTTGCATTACTTTTCCTTCTTTGTGGAGGTATTTTATGCGAGTTAAAGGCCTTATGTGTACAGTCGCGTAGCAAACGTTGATAGCTTTATATGCTTGTGTTGGCTCTTATTGGATTTGTATGGAATGTAGATAATTTAATTTGATTCTGTCTCAGGACTTCTTTATAGTTAACGAGAAGAAATTTTGTAGTATTGTGTTTGTTTGAAAAATGTATGTAATTTTGCTATATAAAGAAGATCCTATATAAATGATATAAGTTTTATAAATAAGTTAACAGAATTTATATATTTAATTAGAATAAAATTTTTAACAATAGTTTATCTATTATTAATTAAAATATATATTTTATTTATTTTGTTGCATGATAATAGTGTCACTACCGATAATAATAGATTCAAATGCCACACACACTCTTTTCAAAAACTCAGGTTTTCTAATAAAGATAACCGCTCCCTTAAATATTTATTTTATTCTCTCTATATATTTGACGGCAAACCTAATATCCTCGTGACAGACGGACAGACCATACAGACAGTGGAGTCTTCGTAAAAGGGACCCGTATTAAACTTTGGGTATAAAACCCAAAAACGAATGTGACGCCGTCGTCGCGATACAGATGGACAGCGTCTATTTGTAAATACGACGGTTACGGGCTCAATACGCATTTGTGGGAATTAATTATTTTTATGTTTTGATTAGTGGACAACAAGAAATATCTGGAAATTTTTGATTAAAAGTAGAGAGCAGAGTGTTTACACACTACACTGATATATACAGAATGCTTGAATTATTAATACATTCAATAATTACTTAAAACAACATCATAAATCTAATCGCATTTCCCTACATATGATCCACCTCTATTTATAATGCTGTACACGTAACTGGTCACTTGAGAGCTGTCAATACGTAATTTACGTTTGCAACGGACTATTAACGCTCTGAATATATTAAGCTTAGCTTTCCTACTTAGTATACCTACTAAATACGTAATATCTACCAAAATGTTGAAAAAAAGTATAAGGTAAGGAGAATAATAGTATTTGAAACTCTCCGTCCGTCATTTGCCGCCCAACTTTCCAAGCATGGCGTGCTGAGTGGCGAAGTTAAACGCCGCGTTTTATAGAAAGAGTAAGAGAATAAGTCATGTATATGTAATCCTCGAGTAGGGGTGAGGGGATAGGATCCTGTAACCACCAATGATTTTGAACTTTGGCGGCCTGAGAACTTGAACTTTGAAGGTAGGGAACGGAGTGCCGCTCCCTATCTTCCGCCGATTTCTGTCACTATCACAACTTAAAAGTCACTAGTCACTATTTAAAACTACGCCCACCCTTCTACAAGCAGAATACAGAGTGAAATCGGAGAAAAATCATATTTCATTCATACAACACGCCAATCCTAATCAAATATTTGACAGTCCACCCTATTAACAATAGCTAAGAACACAATTATATCCAACTTGTTGATTTCTAATAAGCCGAAATCAAGTCCCTATTTACTTGATATAGCAGGCAATTAGAGAATCTGACAAATAATTGTAAATACTTAGGGTGGAGTAACAAATTAGAAGATATATTCGAAGAGATTTAAACTTTAACTCTATAATGTTAAGATTTATTTTGTATATCATCAGGAGATGATCCGAAAAGACAATGCACCCAAGAAAAGATGATGTTAACTTAATGACGTCATTAAACGTCAACAACGTCCAGCCGAGGATTTTCTATTTGCTCAATGGCACTTAAGATATGGATGGATTATTTATTAATATTTTTGAATTGTTTTGAGAAGAATTTATTATACAGTGCCTTTTTTATGTTTCGAAAGGAATTGATATAGAGTTAAATCACTTTATTTTATTAATAATTTATTGAGAAAATTATACGCTTTATAAAATATTTATCATCTATATTGTATGAGGTTTTCTATTAAAATCACTGGTATATTATAGTAATATTAGTATTTTTATCCATATGTAAATTGAATCTAGCATTCGCTGGTGATTTCAAATTTATATACAAAATCCAACAATGTTAACATCGTTACATTCCTCCTCCAATTTTCCTTCGAGTCAAAATCGATTCCACTACTTTACACACAAATTACAATAATTCATATGCTAGAGCGGGAATCGAACCCACAATCGTTTATCAGACACTATACTACTACGCTACAACGGTCTCAAACAAAATACAAAACACTACACTACCGTGACTAACTAAATTTCTAGAAAGTAATAAGCTCAAAAACATTTTGTAATTGCTAACACGTTCTAAGAAAGAGAACCTACAATGCAAAGGGTTAGGTACTCGCATTCGAACAGCGCAGGCCATTCTAAGGCTTCATAACTGATAAATTAAACGGATAAGTTACTGTATAAGCTAAATTGTTGCGGCTTCCTTTGATACGATTAGTATTGGAATGTATTGAAATATCTTGATAATCTACAGTTTTATATATAATATTATATATTTAGAAATGCATCATTTAATCTTAAATCGTAATGCCTAGTAACAGTATTGGTGTGGCTGAATTAGGCATAAAAAAAAGATAAATACGAAATATCTCAATCTTAAACAAAGATCTACGAACAAAGTCCAACTGACAAAGAAATTGAGACGATACATTAACAAGTTACATCCCTTTTATAAGAAGCAAACGTATTTTATACGTATTCACATCCACGTCAAATGTAAGAGCTTTTGAGATTTTCACTAAAAAAAAAAAAAAAAAGTTTCTCACTGCATTCATAAGAAAAGACTTGAATATTCAGTGTTTAATCTAAGCCTAAAGTATCTTCGTGTATAAAGTAGGTAAGACAAAGCCGAGATGCGGAGAAAAACAAAAAATAGCCTACAAAGAGGTGGGGCGCTCGTTTCGGCGCGCTTTCCCGTCTTACGATGTCTACCTCATATGTATGGAAATAGGTTGTAAGCCCGCGACGACTTGGGGCGCGGCTACATGGATATTTTTACTTTTTCTTGCCATATTAAATAAAATGGACATGAATAGCCTCTCTATAAATATATAAAAAGTAGGGGTCTGTGGGGTTGCAGGGGTACAAGCCTGCGACTGTAATTTTTCACGTGATTATCGGTTCGATTTCCCACTCAAAGAAAATAAATGTTATTTTTTTTCTTCAGTAACAAGGGAAAAACGCGGCGTTGACTTGCGCCACTAAGCATACAAAGCCTCCAAAATATCTCGGAAAGTGGAGAGAAGAGTCTTAAATGGAAACGAAGTATCTTAATATGAAGTTCTAAGGTTCCTTTTGCCTAACCTGCAATGTGAATCTAAAAAAGTAGACAATAAATGAGTGCAAACACCGCCTTACCCTATCACAGTCTACATAAATACGTCAGGTGCGCTCAAACTCGGGTTTACGAATATATTTTTCTCCAAGATATTACTCGAGAAGATTTGTGGTTCACATAGTCCCTTATTTACGTCGGCCTTATATAAAAATTTACGTAATATACAAACTTGCTAAGAAAGATATATTGGATAAGTTTGATACGATCTTCTTTTATTTCTAGAGAGCTTTTATTATGATGTCAAACTGTTACAGGGAAAACTATTATTTAGTGAGCAATTATAGTTTTGAACTTAACAAAAATTATTTTGCATAATAATATATTGACAATAATAATATTGATAATATTAATATAATAATATTGATATAATTTATAATAATAATATTTTATATAATTTATAATAATATTGATATAATTGATAATAACATAATAATATTGATATAATATACTTTCATAAGAGACGAGTGTTGGGTTGATTTGTTCTCCGGATTAAGGCTACAGTGCATTTTTACTGGCACTACGTAAGCAATTTCAGTGTATATTTTTTTAAGTTTTCCCATTAAGACACAACCGTTTACGAATTTTCACAACAAGTTCTGGAGGCATTACTTGTTGAGTGGCGGACTTAAGACCTCAAGAAGATTTTATCTCGACACCAGAGCGAAGAAAATGAAAATAATAATATAGATATTTCACTTCTTCGAGTGAGGGTCTATGTGACGAATTTACTATCACACGCGTCAATCAGCCCTGCGCTACGACTGGCTTACTCTATATGAAGTATACATGAAGTAATAGGATAAATTAATTTTATTTATACATAAGTAAGTATATAAAATATTTGTATTATACATATTATTAATAATGAAAAAAAAAAACACTGAGAAACGAGAAAAGTTATAAGTAAATAATACAATCTGAATATAAAAAGCGTAGGCAGCACGTAATACATCACGGTAATCTTCTTACTCAATTCCCAATCCCCTAGCGTTGCCCCCCGCTTTAATACTGCTTTTAAAATAGTTGATTTGTATGGAAAAATTTTGTTTTTTTTATCTTCTTTTCTTGTTTCGTGGTTATTGTTAATATTTCTTAATATGTACTTTGAATTTATTATAATTTCCTTATTCTTTTTCGGTAAAGCGCGACGTTTAGTTCCGCCATTCAACACGTAATCGTTCAAATACAGGCACAAACAGAAAAACTAAATCTTAATACTGTATCCGCCATGCGGGAGGCGTGTATCTAATTTGTTACAATATGTTCACATTGCAATAATACGTTATTTTATTTTTTATGTTCTTTGTGTTTTTTTTATGTTTCTATTGTGCATTTATTTTAATAACAATTTTATTTAATAAGGACTCAACAGAAGACTAAACATTCTAATTATAAATTCAAATATAAAAAGTCTCTAATATGAACAATATATATGATAATATTGCGTTTTAAATGCATAGAATGACCTGAAATGCATGTATACAGTTGAAAAAAATATTTATTCAAATGTGATGAAACCATCTCTCTTGAAGATCATGAGTAATGTTTTTTTTATGTCGAAACACATATTTTAATAACATGCATATAAAAGTAGCTGCGGCCAGTCTCGACGGAGAAGCACAAACGTGCGACTAAACGCGACTGGTTGTGGGTTCGATTCCCACTCGAGGAAATAAAATATTTCATATTTTCGTTTTCTCACTCTGGTAATAAAAATGCGTGGTGTTGAGTGCCTCCTGCCTAGTGTTACGGTTCCCTCTGCCTGCCGTCCCTCACTTCTTACCACAAATTTTGACAAATGTTCGAGACTATGCGTGTAGAATGGTAGGACACAACACCGCGCTTTTTCTTGTTATTACAACAAGGATATGGCTGAACGCTATATCTCAAAGCCATAATATATATGACGATATATACTTATATAAACCTCAAAAATAAAACTTTACGATAGAAAGTCACCCCACAAAAACATAATTTACTTATATCCAGCCATCCAAGACATTAGCATCTAAGAAGACACAATAGCATTGGTGTCCTCCCAAATACCGCGACCAGCTACATTAGGCCTCTGTCTCCCTAGCCTTGCTTTATATTTTGCAAAAAATGAATCAATTTAAATAATTTTAAGTTTTAAAGATAAGAATATAATATAGATATAATGAGTCCACCGTGGCTCAACGGCACAATTGGTATGGCTGTAACGCTACGCTTGTGGGTTCGATCCCCACTCGAGGAAGTGATATATCTGCCTGACTAACTGAATAGGAAATGTATTCAGAAAATTCTTAAATGCATACAACTGTACTGGTTGAATTATTTTTAAAGGTAACAAAATCTATGGATGGAAAATAATAATTATTTGATATTAACGAATTATCTTACATAAAAACGAAAAATATTAGCTATATTAATTACACAGTTATGATAAAAAATATTAAATAAAATATCATATTTAAAAATAGTTTAATTATCTATACTTATACTTATTCAGATGCGCGCCTTTTTTTAATTCCTATTTACTTTAGAGATTTATATCTTAAATGATTATTTATTGACACCATTCAATAAAGCACTGCACACCAATCGTTCTAAAATTTATTTCTTTATCAAGTGAATGAAATAACACTTTTAAAATTTATAAATTTCATACAACTATCTAATGTCAGAAACACAGTATAGTCAATCCAGATCGAGATGGGTCAAGCTACCCTGGCACCACCCACTCGGTGTCACCGTCGTTGGCGGTGATTGATGACGGAGGCGTGGCAAATCTAATCATTATCTGTGATGCATGGCTTTGTACATCACTACTTTGCAATTTGACATAAATTTTTCACTTTTTTTTAGATATAAGAATTATTTATTTTTGAATTTGGTAAACGATTTGAAAATAGAGCTTTATATATGTACTGTTGTACATTACTTATTTGCAACTTAGTATATAAAATACAACATTTTACTTATAGATTATTAAATTTGAATATTGAGCAATTTTCACTTTAACTTTCAAATAACGAATATTTTTTTTTATTGAAAAATTGTTTTTAATATCTCTCTATACCCATTATTTAAAAAGCGACACTAAGTGTTACGCGAGATTAAAATCAATTTTTTAAAAATCAATTACCCGTCAGACATTACGTCCTCTACGTTACATGCAAATGCTAAACAATATAATTATCTCAAGATAAAAACTACAATTATTTCTGCATTTTCACATAAACACTCGAACATTGTATTATTTTCTTATTATATAACATCACGGAACAATTAAATATAATTACTGTATATTTAATTGTAAATTTAATTTCAGTTAATTACATCTTTAAGAGACAACTAACTATTCGAAAGAAACTACCGTAAAAAAAGTAAGTGAAGTTTAAAAAATAGGTTTTTTTCAATTAAGTTTTAAAAGCAACTGACGCGGGATGGTTGTGGGTTCAAATTTATTCAAGGGAATCCTTATACTGACAGTGGTTCTAAATGGAACTATATAACATAAACTTATAAAATCACTTAGAGCAAATTCATATTACCCTATATTGAGACACAGGCAGAGAAGAAACCTATCTCTTTCACACACACTATTGTTCAAGTTATTAAAACAAAATTATATTTAAACATACCATCATATGAATGTTGCTATCTTCTAAAGCCTCTGATTTTAAATTCAAGAGTTCTCTTACGTGAAGCCTCCACATGTAGCCCTCTGAACCATCTCTTTGATCTCGAGTATTTCTTTTTACTCTTTCCTAATTACCGCGTCCCAAGATCACTTTAATTACACCGTGCTTTACTCCACTCTCCACTGAATACCGTAAGAGACTGACTCTTGCAAAAAAATCGCCATCTGCATTTGATAATAGAATACATTATTGCCGACCCTCGAATAATTAAAAATACGCGTGAACTCAAATAATCATGAATTAACCCTTTGCATGCAAATTAGTTTTGGGATGCGACGAAAAAATCCCAACCGGTCTTGTTTCCAGGTGTTATTATTTTAGCTAGTCGTTTTTGTTCGTACATTTTATATATTTAAATTATTATTTTATTTTTGGTGTCATGAAGCTCAGATGTAAAAAAGCCTAGAACTATTTACGTTACATAAATATATTTCCTCAAATAGATATTCAAACCTAAAACTGTTGTATATAGCCACGTTTTTTTGAACTGTGCTACCACGGTATCAATACTATTTTTTTATTGCAAAGCGTATATTGTAATAATAATTTTATTGTTCTCTTATGATCTTATATTCAACGTCTATGTACTCACATATAACAAACGGTAATTAAAATAAGTCTACAAGTGTTTTATGCAAAATACACAATACAATCAAACGTAAATGCATACGTTTTATATAAATTTTATTTTTTAACTGATTTGAATGAACCAAACGAACTCCTAACGATAAAACGTGCATCTAACATTAATTCATTTGAATATTCTAAAAAAACTAATACAATCTTTTGTCTTCATTTAAATTATTGAATAAGAAAAGAAAAGTATAGAGTAAAACAGTGGCAGAAACGGAAATTCTTTCAAAGATCACCTACCCACCTGCCGCAGGGGGACAAAATTTGAATTTGAATGCAGACGCGGAAGGGTTAAGACGTTTGCTTTTTGTACTGAACTTTGTTTGAAATTCTTCACTTCATTTATCAATGCATGCCATTTTCAACGTTGTTATTACGATTTAGAGATTACTTTCTCATGATCTGAATATTTTTTAATTAATTATATTTTGTTACATTAAAAAAATCTTACTCTGCTTGATATCTCTATAATTAACCGAATACATATATACTAAACTTTTGTTCAACATTTTACTCTAAGTTAGACAAAAAGGCATGAAATACAAAGAAATGTACGTCTCAAGCTCTGTCTATTGTTCAGAATTTGAATATAATTTTAAGAAAAATATATGAGCGGCGTTGAGTTCCACCACTCAACGCGCAATGCCTTCAGGATTCTGCGGAAAGTTAGGAACAGAGTGTATTTACATTAGGTTCGGTCTGCTTACTCTGCTTCGAGCTTTTTTTGAAAACCCTGAATTATTGATTATTAGCATATTGGAGCTAATTTTGACATATCTTTAAACTACGTCCAACCCCTACAATTAACTCACAAAGACAAGATTCTCACATACAAATACATAAACTTTCTCACGATTCGAGACAACCATGAATACATTAGACGTGTTATTAAGAGAAAAAAACACCTTTTATCTATTGAAATCATTCCTTATACTGGTAAGAATTTAATTTGAATAAGAAAAAGTCGTGTGAGGGTTAAGTATTATTCTAAGTGTCGAAATTGCTCTACCGCATCCTGTTGCAGATGGCTCATTTGAATATCGAGTATAGATCTATTTTGCATGTCTATATCCGTTTTAAATTTTCTTAGTATTTTTTACAAAGGACTATTTTTAACTTTTCGCACGGTGAAGGGTTGTAAAGCTCGTCCCTCAATATAGATGGTATGCTAATGAGATTAAATATTTTCGTTTCGCTGTCATATCTTCTTGTTTATAGTGTTCTAATGTATTTCTTTGTCAGCGTGATAGATGTTTTTTCAGGGTGTTCTCACGAATGTATGTTCTTAGTTGTAGTAAATTTAAGTATTAATACAGAAATTATACCTTATTTCATTTCCAGAATTTGGCAGAAAGTGGAGAACGGAGTATCTTAACACTAGGTTCCCTTTGCGTACACTACTGTGTGCGGGATACAGCGGGAAGCTGAGAAAACAATTTATAACTATTATTTTTGTATAAAAAAACTAATTTAAATAAAAATACAATTTAAATGAGCAAAATGTAAAAATAACAAACTCCTACTTAATAATTCAAATGATCAGTACAGTGTACAAACAATTGTTCTCCAATTAAAAGAATGCAAATAATTTTTTTATTCATATTAAATGAATTAAAAGCAATAAAATATGATCGTCGGACACGCGAGCAGTCTATTATAAATAAAAACAAGATTAATTACATATTACAATAACAATAAAAATCGATATATTTATCGACACTATAATATAAACAGTTGGCACGTAATAAAATGGGTTTGAATAAATTAATTCGTTTGTCTGAGTGTTTTACAATTTTTTTTTAATTTATGAGCATAGGTAATATATCAAGGTGGTTTTTTTGTGATATCGATATTCGGGGGCAAGGTAAATCGGAATGAGCGTAGAGAACTAGTTATATATTTCTCCGTTTTCAATTTTTCTATACTTAGAAATAAATACACGCTATAGGTTATCTCTAATGTTAAAAAGATTCGGTGTAGAGATTACGATGTACACATATATACATCTCTTCATTCCTAATTTTCCACTCCAGAAAAGACAAAATACTCACAGGACCGAGGAAACGAAATTAAGCCATTTAATATTTAAGTAATTCAGACACAGATAGAATAAAAAAAGCTACGTGTACACAAACTAGTTAATTATTTCATTCTACTAAACTTATTTAGTTCTTAAATATTATTTAAATAAATCTTATATTATAGTTTACTAAAAAAAAAACTACTGTTATCAAATTCTTCTTCATATTAATAAAAAAATATAATTTTCAAATAACATGTAAAAGTTCTAAATAATAATTATTTTCTATATTAAAATAACAAGAGAACAGAGACGTTCTTGTTTTCGCAATATTAAACACGAGCGTTAATACTAAAAAAGGACTCAAATGGAAGGGAAATAAATTGTTCCCAGCAAGACATTTTAATTCAAGTTAATCGCTCGTGTCTAACCTCTGAAATATATCTGCTGTGGCGTCTTTCTTATTTACAAATGATTACCGTTTTGATAAATATGTGTTTTTTTTTTCTCTTTCTTTAGGCGTCAACTATTAAAATATTATACAAACTCAATTTATGTCTACAAGTCCAAACCCCGAAAAATAGGCTTAGCAATATGCTTAAAATAATAAGTTACGAAATTATTAATAAAAAATTAAATCAAGAAGAAAACTTATCTTTAAAATTAAACACACTCAATCTAATATAATTAATTCAACAACAAGACACTCAGTAATAATATAACGTTACACCCGTACAAGTAAAATATAAAAAAGTAGTATGCGCTATCCACATACATCCGCACAGCATTTGCATACATTAAGAGACAAAGGGCGAAACCGTCATAATTTTGATATTTAATTTTTTACAGTTACAAGTACCGGTTGTTGTCTATTGTCACGTGTATAAAATATTTAAATTGAAAACAAAATCGTCGGGTCGAAACAATAAGCGCACCTTTTTGTGCGGACATGTTCGCCTTCGTGCTGTATTGTCGTACGTTTTTAGAATAGACCCCTGTATACACGAAATTACGGAATAATCTGATAGAATAAGTGAAAATTAGTTATAACAGTGATGAAAATTACGACTTAGAGTGCATAATATTAGTTTTTATTTTGGCCGTCGTAGCATAGTGCGAGTGTCTTAGTTAAACGCAATCGCTATGGATTCAATTCCTACTTGAGAGAATTATTAATAAAAAAATATTGTGAAATTTTGTCTCTTATGGTAGGCAAATATATATTATTTGATGTATACTTTTTAATTAAAATGTGAGAACATTTCAGAAAGAAGAACTACGATCCGCAGTCTTTATTTTCTTCGACTCAAAAAAAAATTTGCATAACCGTTACAGCGACATAAATTAAAACCGATCACCAAATATGTTAATATAAAGGTGTCGAAGATTAGTATCTTTTTGTCATTCGCACATTCGCCACAGCGCACTCTGTTTGCACGCGATTCGACGCGGACCGGTGTTGTATCTTATTAATATGCGTGTTTTGATTACTATTCGAGGATGCTTCTGACGATACAGCGGTTAATATTTAGTATATGTGCATATTTGTATTTAAGAAGGATTTTTTTATTTCATCTTATTGCTTTATCAAATCCAAAATATTATTTTTAATACATTTTTACAAGCATTTCTGAATCATCCAAATGCCCATTAGATGCAACCTCTAGTTCATAAGGCGTTTCTTCTGTGAAGAAAAATAAATTAAATCAGCTTCACGTGGGATACACCCGTACACAGCAGCGTAAAGAAGCCGAAACCAGCCAGCTTTGTCTTGAGAAGAGACGGCGAGAAACAGTCAGGAATAGAAAGAGACTTGTTCTTACACTGGGTGTCCTCTACCTACCCTGCCTAATGCATAAAGATAAAAAAAACATTTACTTCTACTTGACGAGTGCCGAAATTTCACTCGGAAATAATTCAAATTATTAATTTCCAGTGGGAACACACACTACTCAATAAACGCATTTCAGTTTAGATTGTGTTAAGCTAAAGAAAATCAATTAATATATAATTAATTAAATTTTCCTGTCTTACTGTACGTCACGTTTTATTATTTGAATTTTAAAATTTTGTATTTTGTTACGTACGATAGTTGAAAATGTCTAAGTTCGTGGAAATTCTGTCTATTCCAGTCAACATTCAGAATTTCAAGATATCTTCCCTTCATTTAAAATTAAAATTCACCTATAAAACTCCCAAACACTTGCCTAGAAATTTACTCGCCAAATTACAATGTTCTACGCCGCGTAACAGAAGAGAAGAACAGAACAGAAGAATTTTCTATATTTAGACAAAAAAAAAATAAAACAATGGCGAAATATAAGACAATACTATTAACACCGTCAAATAACATTTTAAACGTAGTGTGTCTTTTATAACCCAAATAAACTACAAACAAGAGAATAAACAAGGAAAAAAAAAACAACCGTATTATCCATAAGCATGTCTTTAAAAAGCTACCTGAACGAAAGCATGTGCTGAAAAATCAATACCGAGCGTGTCGCGGACGCGTGATCCCAACGAAAAACTACTAGAACCCCCCCCACGCCGCCACGGATTTTTCTTCACCCCAACCCCCTAACTCAGGGGACCGGGGGAATGACGCAAAAAGATGCCGGATTTTTTCCTATAGCTTGTGTGTGTTTTTGTTGACAGTACGGCTCTACATCGAAAAACGACTCTACACATCGAAATATAAAGTTGAAACGGGGAAAATTTTGCATTGTGACATATAAACAATTGTTTCAAATGTAACAACATACGATATTCTTCTATATTTTATAGGTGATAGAGGCGATTATTCTATGTTTTTCGCTTGCTTAGGGAAGTTTCGCCCGAATGCCTAATGACTTCTTATGATTTGATGTCATGTAACGTGTAGGTTTCGTCTTTATTTGACTTGAGTTCGGCGCAGGAATCGGGAATTGGTGAAGTTCGTACACGTTCTACGATGCATTGAATTTGTTTTTTTCCATGTAATGTAATGTGATGAAACTATATTGTAGAGTTCCAAATATCTCTTCTTCTTCCAAATCTTTATATATACAGGGTGGAAGTGTAAGCAACACTTTAAATGAAAACACAGTTTTAACTACTCTATAAAAGCCTTATATAATGAAGAATTTAAAACAAACCCATAAACAAAATAGTGGTTTTTTTCAAACAAAATAAATAATAAAATAAAAAAAAGGTGCGAATATGTTGCTAACGGCGGTGAACTGATGTAAAGCCAACACAACACTGTATTCCTAATAATACACTTTACACACACTCACATTTATTTTCTGTCCACTTATTAATGGACAGATATAAATCGATCGAAGTTTGCTAGGTTTTTAAATTCTCAAATTTTCCCCTTGCTTTTGAATACATAAATGACATCTGCGTAACATATTATGTCTTACTTTACTCAGTAGATCCCCGTGCGCGGCTAAGTTTTTAATATTATCAAAAGCACGCACAAGAAGACGAGCTCCGGCAAGAAGCTCGTCTTCTGTATGGACTTCTGACGCATAAACTTCATTTTTTACTTGCCTCCACAATTTTTATTGGCAATAAAAAAAAAACAAAACACAAACTAAAGTTTAAAAACACAATATTTTTTTCCAGCTTCACGCTATATCCCGCACACAGCAGGGTAGGCAGAGGGAAACTCGATGTTAAGACACTCCGTGGGGACACTTTCTGCCGAATTCTGGAGGCATTGCGTGTTGAGTGGCAGAACTCAACGCCACGCTTTGCCTCGACACAAGAGCGAAGAAAAATGGAAATATAAACGTAAAGAAATATTTCACTGCCTCGAGTGGGAGTCGAACCCACAACCGTCACGTTTTCGGGCGGCACCCTTGTGCCACTGCGCCACGACAGCCTAAAGACACACAAATAATAACAAAAAAATGTTATAAACAAGAAATAGACGCGAAAATGAACAGTGATAGGAAAAAGTGACGTATAGGTATCTAACTTAGTACTGGTATTTATATATAGCTGCCAGTTAATGTAATAACTAAATTATACCATTGACTTTGAATGGGGCAACATCGTTATTTAATAAATATAACACATTTCACAAATTACCTATAATTTAAAGTCAACATCAAATTATAATTTTCTAGGATTTTAACTCACTATATATATAATAGTTTATAAATTCATTAGTAATGTTAGTCCGTCTGTCTGTTTGAATCAACCAACTGAAGTAACCTGACTTCAGTAAGATCTAAAGTCAAGTTGTTTGTTCAGGTTTATTTCTATAATTATTACAAACAAATTTATCTTTAAATTAATAATTACAAGATGAGCTTTTTTTGTATATTTGGGTACATGTGCTTCTTCTCTAACCAGATCTAATTAGAGATAAAATATAAATATAACTCTATAAAACATTAAGTCCACGAATCCAGATTAAAATTAGCACATCTTAGGCTGAGTGTTAGTTATCTGTTAAGTATAAAGTATATGAGAAATGAGACTATAAAATCAAATTTATTGTAAACTGTGGAAATTTAACAGTGATTTATTACAGTCATTATTCTGTTCATAGATAGATAGTTTATCTAGTAATCAAAATCTTGAAAGCCACACGCAGTTATGCGGTAGGATAGGCTTGATGCCCTCAGATGCACTGTAAGCCTGCAATATAATATTTGCATGTATAATTAAGAAAGTTGAATCCGTTGAGGCATAGCGGCACAGCAGCTGATTCTAGCATGACGGTTGTGGGTTTGATTTCTATTTGGGATGTGAATTATTTCCATTCCCTTGCTCAAGTTAGGCTCAGTTAACAAGACAAAGGGATGCGTTGAGTTACGCCAATCAACAGCAATATCTTAAATATTGGGACAAATGTGGGGTACACAGTGATTAACATAAGGTTCCCTCTCCCTACTCTGCTTTAAATAAGTCACAGCGTGAAGCTAAAATATAGTTAATACAATTTTTAAGGCCCGTAACCAAATAAATAGTAAATAGGACCCTAGGATACCGGAGTCTTACTAATGTAAGACTTCGGTGTCTGTTTGTCTATCACCCGGTTGTCTACCAATCAAAATAGTTTGAGTTTGTTAAAATTTGGCCAGATGATGTAATTTATGTTGCCGCTGCGACAAATACAGTAAATAAAAATTTTATACAATAAATATTTAAGAGGGCTCCGTACGGAACACTTTGAGAGCGAGTCTGACTGGTTTTTTTTATTTTAAACGATAATTCTAGATATATGTTACCATAAATTGTGCTTAATTAATTACTTTTAGATTTTACAGTCAAGAAGTTTTTTATATTATAAAAAATCACTCATGGAACGATTTACAATTTAAAAAAGTTATATATTTAACACGTTACACAAAACAAGACCGTCACAACCGACCCTACGCTATAATTACTTCGCCGTACACTCTGAAAATGGTGTTCAAAACATAAAAAAAGTCATAAAAGTTAAATTATACGCATTTACTATGGGTAGATAGAATAATGAAATAAATTACATTAGGCGCGATAGTAATCTATTCACGCTAGCGACTCTGGTGAGAGATAGCCGATCTAAATAAGTATTGGTCATCGAGTGCATTGTCTATATATACATATGTACATATATTTACATTTAATTATTGATAATTTTTTGTATGCTTTGATTAGGTATAATATATAAATTATACTGTATCACGTACGTAGCAAAGTAAGCAGAGGTATGGGAAACCAATGTTAAGATAGTTCTTTTCTCCACTTTACGCCGAATTCTGAAGGCATTGCAGAACGCCGCGCTTTGCCCTGCTTACCCTGTTAAGTGCGGGATACAACGTGAAACTAAAAAGAAAGTGAAAAACATCATCCAAAGAGTTTTTTTGCACACACGGTAGGTAATTTCAAACGTAAATTAATTCCACATGTCTTTTCGATGGAATCTTATACAAATTACTTCAATAAATATTTCATCTGACCGACGAATCCAAAATTATATATCCAAAATTAAATATATTATATACTAAAAATAAAAATGCTTAAAACTATTTATATTATCTGCATACTTAAGTCCTTCTATTCTTGTACTACTTCTAAGTTGTGTATTATATTAACCGTTAAATCACTAACAAACTACATAGTCTATAGTATATACCTACTCGTATAATAAAAGAAGCACTGCACTTTCAAAATCACTTTTGTACCAACTCATGCGCAACTCTCGATTGTTGTAAAAAAAACGTTCAAAAAAATCCATTCTTAGGGGTGGAGTCTATTTTAATGTTCAACAAAGAAAGAGATGGAATATAGCGAAATGTAAAAAAGGGTACGAAAGGGAAGGGATTTAGTTTAAAATAAAGCTACGTTTCGACTATTATTAAGAGATATGATGCTATATTTAAACATATTATATTTTTTCACGTTTTTAACGTTAGTAATTATGGACTGGCTGTAAAGAAAATGATTGTGTGCATAAAAGCGCGGTGTTTAGTTACGTTGCTCAAGATGCAATGTCTCAAATTTGGTTGAAATGCGGGTAATTCAATGTTTTTGCATAACTTATGAGAACCTGCATCTTTGCAAAATACTGAAACAATTTTTTAGAACAATTAACATTGTTAATGTATTGAAAGATATTCATTTGTTTTAACTAATGTTAGTAGAAATCTTTCTACTATAATATTCATTATATTTCTTATACATATCTATGTATAAGAAATATAATGAATTCCTCATATATTTATTTTTTTAATACTAATACAATACAGGGGCACAAGGTTGTGACTGTCACGCGACGGTTTTGGGTTTGACTCCAGCTTGAGTCAATGAATTATTATTTCTTAATATTTTCATTCAATACTTAATACGAAATACTTTGGCGGAAAGGGGAGAACGGAGTGTCTTATCATTAGGTTCCCTCTGCCTTCCCCGCTATATGCCGAATAGAGCGTAAAGCTGATAAAAAAACCCAAAACAGACACTTAGTCCCTGCCCTTTATATCTTGTTAATATATATAATTTTCTCATCATATATAACAATTATTTATGTACACAATAACCTACCATAAGAAATTATTGTCTTTATATTATTATTTTTATACATTCTTAGCACTTAATATTTTTTTAAGTCCGTTGAATTAATTTATTAGAGTTCTAAGTAAAATCAACTATACCAAGATACCTTAACTATATTTTACATTTTTAATGTCTTTTTTTTGGAAATTGTCTAAGAGACGAAGATTCGAATACCATTAAGTTATTTTATTATACGCTTACAGAAAAGAACTAGTATCTATTAAGCTTAAATTATCTACAAATAATAGTCGATAAGTTGTAAAAATAAACATCATTTGTGTAATTACATAATTCACAGACCGCCAGGTCGTACTTCCTGTTTACGCCGCAATTAAAACGCCAATAATTATGAGCGGAAATCCACTTCAATGTACGTTTTTCTTTTTATTTAGCATTGCTTTACAACGTGTCATTGGTAAATGTTATGATGTTTATTAAATGATAACTTTTACCTGAGGCTTAGCTTCCGTAGTACTAACCAAATAATACTAAGCTCCCTCTACCTACCCTACTATATGCGGGATACAGTGTGAAGCTATAAAAAATAAAGTCAATATATCTATCTACACATATATGCAAAGTTGAAACATCTCATTGTACAAACATTGCTATCAATAACTTCTAACTAGTTTCAGTTCTATTACTTTCGCACCATTAAATTCTAATTTGTTTTCGCAACGAATGCACTTTATATACAATCTTATAGGATTTAACGAAAGCATACATCTTTATAAGTCGCGGAAACGAATATAAATGCGTGAAAGCGTACAGAATAAGATGCGAGGAAGCAATTTGGATGGAAAATGAGACAGTTTACTCTAGAAGTCACGTAACGGCCGCGTTAGGCGCGAATTCGACGATTTTACCTATAAATATTCTAATATAGGTTTTATGTCCTTTGGAAAAAAAACGTTACTTGTTGCGCCATCTTGTGGCAAAAAGTCAACTTAGACCCATTCTTATTGGAAATTTAGTTTTATTATTTTTTTATAATATGAATTAAGCCGTGCTAATGTACAACATTTACTATCGTTATTGAATAAATATTATAATTGAATACTTAAATAATAAAATCAAAAATAATTTTTGGCTAATTTTAAACTGACACCATCTAGTGGCAAGTAGAAATACTAAAGTACTGCTTTACCGACGTTCTTGACATACATCCACCCCTCTCGATATGTGCATGTGTGCGTGAGGAGAAGTGGCGCTCAAAATTCAAAAGAACCTACATTGAGGTAAATAATTAAAAACATTTTAAAGATGTTAAATCGTGATTATTCATAACTATAATATTGTATGTACGCTATAATTTATTCGCTGCTTCATATTTTATTCGTTCGTAATACTTTTCGAGTAAATTAAAGGTACATAGTTATGTATTAAAAAAGTAATACTATATAAACTAGTTTGGTATTGTATAAAATATTTTTTGTTTGAATGAAACGACTCTATATGTAAAGACAATTAATTATTGAATATATTAATTAACTTTACACAGATGAGTCTATAAAATACTTCAAGTACGTAAATCTAAAAATATATATATATTTAATAACCCAAAATAAAAAATAATGACAAAGTACTAATGTAATTTATACCTGCAGATAGTTTCTAAGGCACATAATTATTATCATTATAATTTTAATAAAATAGTTATAATAGTAATAATTATAATAGTACAATAGTAGTAGCTTTATAATGAATATATAAAACACTATATAATATAATAAGGTTCAATAAAAACAATACTTAAAAATTAATTACTTCATATATTTATCTCATCATGGTACATCGTAGATTATTTTCTTCTGTTTTCATGTAAAAAAATAATTCTGCCATGGAACACTAACCACTGGTTTAAAATGATAATAACATTTATTATATATAAAACCATTTCTTTTTAGCTAGACCGAAAACCATTAATTTAAATATAATAAACATGTTACATATAATACGTTCTTTATATATTTTGCGATATATTATGATAAATATCTTATATTACTTATGTTCAATAATTAACATTAATCGTTAATTGGCAACATACATGTGCTTATAGCTGTTAGAACAAGAGAAGTGTGCGTGTGAATTGAAGCCTTAGCTGCATTGATAAGGCAGTGAATCGTCAGCACAGCTGCACGTTTGCAGTGTATGTAGTTATATGCCAGCAAATGTGGGTGATACAGAAGAAGAATGAAAGAACGATGATCGCTGTGGAGATGCTATCTCTTCGGAGGTTATGCGGAGTCAGCTTAGCTGATCAAATCCGCAATGAAGAGGTACACAGAATGGTAGGTATGGATAAAAGAATGGCAAAAAAGGTTTATGATATAAAAGCGAGTGCCGAGAGAGCTAGGGGAGACCTTGGTTGACCTTCGAAAACACACAGTATCTGAGATACTGGAGGAAAGTCACGTAATAAGCATGAGGACGGGCTTCATGTTTTATTGATGATAGTGGACGAGTCGAAAGTACATAGAGAGAGCGTTTGGAGTTCGCTAGTGATAAACCGAGAAGTTAAGTTACTTATAGATATATTATTTTTGACGATGTGTTATAAAATGATCTATACAAATGTTTACATACAAATTAATTATAATATATATTATAATACGTACAAATTAATTATAATATATATATATATATATATATATATATATATATATATATATATAATAAAATATATACAAATTTTAAGACAAAATAATTGTGCATTGCCTTTGTACTGGTAAAGCGCGGATATGACAGTTATTTACTACTCCGAGTGGGAATCGAACTCGTAACAGACAGCGGCTGCACCACTGTGGCCCGATGGCCTCAATTATTATTTCACAGTACTATTTCAAAAAGAAGTTTAATCGCTTAATAGTCAACATAATTGTATAATAGGAATCTCGTTTCAATATATACATTTAGTGATTACCATAATTATTTATAATATAAATGTATTATATTAGTAATATAAATAAATTATCAATTTAAACCAATGGAAAATATGGATAATTTGCATATAAAAATAATTAATTAGTTATATACATTTTTTAAATAAATATATATAGTTTACTTTTAATAATTATTAACTATATTAAATATAAGCAGACAAAATTAAAAAGAAACAGATATTGCTTTTATTACGTTATTAAATGCCACCAATAACATTTTATCTTTTATATATCTTCTATATTAATATATATACAGACAAATTTTATTATATGTATTGATAAGCCTTAAGATGAGACATATTTCTTATCAATCTTATTTTTTTTTAAATATATATATATATATATATATATAAATGTGCAACAAAATATATCTTCTAAAACTATACTTACAAGCATACTATATTAAGCATATTCAGTTCTAAGCAAGTATTATTGAATGCGTTAGCCGTCGGATAATTCTATACGATCTTTTATAAGGCGCCATTCTATACCACTACTTAGGAATTAGGCCTATAATTGTGAAGGCTAGCTCTATTACTTGCATAGTGTGTTTTATTATATATTTTTTTTATTCTTCTATAATAATGTATATGATATGCATAATTAACTTCGTTAGACAAAATGCGGCGTTGTGTTACGTCACTCAAGGCAATTTATAATGAAAATTGGTCGATGCGTGGGTCTTGTTACTAGGTTCCCACTGCTCTGCAATAAGAGGAATATAGCGTGAAGCTAAAAAACAGATAAGTACATTTAATAAGCAGGTTATTCTATATAAGAATATAAAATTAATTCAAATGGAAAAAAATTACAAAAAATCACTCTTCTTCATTTCATGCAAATGGGACAAGAATAATTGAAACATCTACTTATTTTCTCATAACTATAAAATTTTCCTTTATAAACATTAACAATAATAATATTAATTTTCGCTTTACATTGTCTTTCATATAGGAGTGTAGACAGAAATAGTGTTAAAATATTCCGTTCTGCGCCTCCTAATTTTCTAAATTTTGCGTTTTAAAAATTATAATAAATTCTACCAAGTGAAAATTAAACCCACAACTGTCGCGCTTACGTACAGTTTCTATGTATCTATATAAAGTTATTTTTAATCAAAGTATAATAAGTTAAATTTACAATTAAACCTACTGTATATCTCATTAATTAAATACCAAACAACGTACCATTAATTAACAATATTTATATTTGATGTTGACAATTCAATTTCTGAGAATTAAGCCTCTTCAATTATCTACAGTAGGATCGATGAGTAGTGGCAATCCTAAAATTAGAAGAAGATGACTGCTCGGATTTGATTTTAAGATATTTTCTTACCTCTTGATTATTTTCCTACCGAAAGCAAGTGAACAATGCACAAAAGTTGAGAGGCCAACTTCAGACTAGACACGACTCGTCAATCGCACTACACTACGTCGTAATCGCAAATATGACAACTTGTTTTCCTCTCTATCAACATAAAAATTAATGGCATACATTAAAATAACATAAGCATAATATTTTTTTTTTCTTATGACATACTTACATATATTCAAACCAGTAGTGTTTCATAAAAAGAAATGTCACTTCGCGGCGCTGAGTTCCGCTACTCAACACGCAGCGTCCCGAATCTAGGTGGGACATAGCATTCACTATGTAAACATTAGTTTCTGTCCGTCTATCCTGCGATATTACAAAAAGTGTGAAATTTACCTAAGCTGGGATCCATTTTTCTTTACAAAAGTGGAAAATAAACTATAAACTTGTAATTATTTATAGCCATAACTATAATAAATATAAACTTCGTGGTGTAGCAGTAAATAGTGCCACTCACTAATATCTACAGAAAAAAAATTAAGAAATGACTCTGTCATGTAGACGGACCAGACAGATAGGCAAACATGAACAATCAATAAGGGTTAAATTTTGGTTACGGAACCCTAAAAAAGAAAAAGAACAGCGCCCTTTATATTTTTATATGAAGTTTACCTAATCAATTTATGGTTCTAAACTAAATACTACGTTTATCTTGCGACTTCTCACCCATGAAAGTATGAAAATAAGTAAGTAAAGAATATTTTATTTAAGCAAATATTCGTAATACTGTAATGAATTATTTATATCGATGAAGAATCTAAAACTAATTTTCTTAATATTTTCTACTTTTAGATTGTCAAATGAGCAAATTTTTGATATTCTAAAGTTGAAAAAAATTACAAGTTTTATAAACCATATCTCAACTTTTTATATTTGGGCTTGAAGTTTCCGTCTCCTTTATGATATTAAATATTTAATCTTAATAAAGTTATATAAAAAACTACAAAAAATATATATTTGTATATATTTGTATATAACTTTATTAAGAATACGTAAACACAACTTTTTCGCAAACACAAAACGCTAACAAATACGTATCTACCATAGACATAGGCACCTATGTAAAATGATTTTTTTTTTATTTATTGTTATTCAAAACACACTAATAATAAAAGAATTTATTGTTTTACACTAAATCAGCACCCTCTATACGAAACAAAAGACAGGGTGAATCAGATAGCCGACGATGCATGAAAAATGACTCCATGCTTTTAATTAAAAAAAAACCTATTGACAAAGGTTACAGTATAAAAAATCTGCTCCCTTAGTATGAAACAATGTTACGAATTTGACAAAAATCTCTTTATAGTTTTGATTTAAGACTGACACATGAAAGTAAGTCTGGTTTTTTTTAAATAAAATAACATTTTTTTTATCACCCTTTTGACTGTAATCTTTTTTTAGTCTATATTAAGTTTAACTAGTTCAATTTTTTTTTTGCTGTAATTGACACTGTGAAATTATTCTGCATGTAACATGTAGACTTTCAAAGGACTTTCTCGCATATAATTTAGTTATTTGTTTTTGTATTCGACGTTTGGAATATTGAAGTTTATGTTCATCTGAATATGCTTTTTATATATCCTACTAATATAAAAAATGTGTCAACGGATGTTTGTACCACTTTCTGACAAACGGAACTACTTACTGAAAGGATTTAAATGATTTAAATAACACAATTTATGTAAAGGGAGCGAAGTCACAGTGGTTCACTAGTTTATAATATGGCTATATTTCATAAAAAATTGAAAATTAATCAGCAATTTTCCGCTCAATTCTCTTTCTTTAGATCCATTTCTTTCCCTTTCAGATAATATGAGACGACGGCGTCATTAAAAAATAATGTAAATGGAGATAACGGTTCTTACTATTATTTATAATATGTTTTGGATTGTTTATTCACTAATGTTAAGATATCTCTTTACACTCTGCATGCTAAGTTACAAAAATTATAATAAGTCGTGTAAATGTAAGGTAATAAATAAAAAAATGCAAACTTCTTTGTAAAACCACTTATTCAGTTACTTCACTGGAATAAAAAATGGTTTTTTCTTTTTCTCTTCAATTAATAATAACTTTCACTTATAGGTATTATAAAAGTGACGGTTTTTATGTTCTTTTTACGCTTCATTCGCGATAATATAGGATAGGCAGAGACAACCTAGTGTTGATACACTCTATGTTTCACTTTCTGTAACACAGTTTATTGAGTGGTGGAACTCAACACCGTAATCTAACTTGAAATTAAAATAATTAATTGCTACTAATACCTCATATATTAATGGATGGATCAGCGCCTTATTTAAGTTATATGTAGGTAGTAAGTAGAGAAAAAGAAAAATATTTTAAATATGAAGATACAATATACGAGTATATATATATATATATATATGTCGTATGTTTATCTAGATCTGCCGTAAGTATAAGGAATAAAAATTAAATATATGGCTACATTTATCTACCGTTAAAACATATTATTTTATTTTGTAATTTAATACAAAAGAGACCATGTGCAAAAGCTAGTATAATATAATAAGGCGAGTGTAAACATAATTTCAAAATGGTTGACATCGCGTGCTGTCGCCAGTGACCTGACAAGTGACCTGACGCCACAATTAACTATACATTTTATAAAAATATTTACAACATTAAGTGCTTTAGAAATACGTTTAATGATTATTGAGATGTTTTTTTATAAATATCTGCATTGTTTTTATAAATATCTCTCTTCGTAAATATTGCGAATCTATATTTGTGCAATTAAACATGTCATTGGTTAATATGACTGTCTTTCTAGGGTTAAATCAATACAAATGTAACAGTAATATTTGTACCCGGGACTATTCATTCAAGTGCACACGTATTTTTTTATTTTTTTTTAATATTAATTTATATTTCAATGAATTTCTAATACATTTATGTCATTATAAATACAGTCGAATTGAGAACCTGAACCTGCTCCTTTCACAAAAGTCGATTAAAAAAGGAAAAAAATGTGTTATGTCAATCTATAATAAAAAACATAAGTTTATATGAACTATCTTTTATTATATTCATAAGCACTGACATTAAACATAATGTTTTAATAAAATTGAAATACCGCGTTACAGTTCAAGTTAAATATAGGTATGACGCGAACAACCTAGGCGCAGCATTCAGAAAACTCCAGGGGGAAATTATATAAATTAACATTTTATTGTAATTACCTGCGACACGCCGACTTTCGTGCCCTCAGGTCTCATGTTGCAGATAACTTAGGTATTGTATATTTTTTATTTTTTTATGTCGTTGATAAAAGTAAAAATATCTAAGGTTTTCTTTACCCGACTACGGCGAAGCCCAAAAGGAAGTTTATGTTTTTAGTCGTTTCTTTTTCCCCTGTAAATGATAAACCAGTGAACGAATTTTGATAAATTAACATATTTTTCTTGATGGCGCTTTTTACTGATATTTGGACATAAAGTAATAATATACATTCGGATTTTTGTTTTCCTATTCATATTTTTCCATATTCATGTATATATAGCATTATATATTCTTATGTAGTATTATATTATTATATAGCATTGAGAGACTCTTCTCCCGACTTTCCGCTCATTTAAAGCACTTTTTTTTCAGCTTCACGCTATATCCCGCATACAGCAGGGTAGACAGAGGGAACCTCTGTGGTAAGACACTCCGTTCACCACTTTCTGCCGAAATCTGGAGGCATTGCGTTTTGAGTGGCAGAACTCAACGCCGCGCTTTGCCTCGACACCAGAGTGAAGAAAAATGGAAATATAAACGTGAAGAAATATTTCACTTCCTCGAGTGGGAATCGAACCCACAACCTTCGCCTTTCCGGATGGCACCCTTGTGGCACTGCGCCACGACGATATATTTTTTAATCTGTTTTTGCATCACTAATGTGTTTTATAAATGCTTAAAATTCAGAAGCAATTTTCACAACTTATTCCTTCGACTTTATAAAATTTGCATTCGACACTAAAACACTATTTAATTAAAGTCATTAATTGAAAAAAAGAATTAAGATAATGTACGTAGATATGCATTTTTAAAAATATATATTTATAATTTACGTTATCCAAGATTCTGAATGAAGATTACAATAAATCCATATTCATTAAAAACAAAATTCATCTCGTTATGCTATAATTTATATTTTGATTAACTTTAGTTAAGTATCTGTTAATTAAGCATTTTTTAATTGAAAAACTAACATTCTATAGTAATAAGTTTTACATTAATATAAATATTATACTTATATAAATGTTAAAGGCGGCGTTGCGGAGTGGCACAAACGTGTCACTGCAAACGCGATGGGATAGGGGATTCGATTCCCACTCACGGTAATGAAATATTTAATATTTCTTTTAAATAACTTCCTCGCTCTGGCAGAGAGGGAAAGCGCGACATTAACTTCTGTCAATCGACAAGTAATGTCTAGAGAATTTGTCGGAAAATGAGAAAAGGAATATCTTAACACTACCTGCCTGCCTACCATTATGTGCGGTATACAAAGCCTGATGCTAATAAAAATAATGTAAAAACCATAGTAACGCTATGGTTTACTGTCGTAGTCATAGTAACGCTGACTAGTGGAAATAATTATAATGTCTTAAAATTGTTATTTTATGTATAAAATGATTTTAATTACTTCAGAGATACTCAGTCTCTAACTAACTTACACTAATTTCTTTATAATATATCCGGAAAACAAGTGAAGCCATAAGAAATGAACAATACATGCTGTTTAAGCAGTAAAGTAACGATATTTATACATATACTAATATTTAATAGGTATATATAGTATCTTTTTACAAAATAACATATGTTTTACAACATAACGGCGGTCTTTGGGGAGAGTGTGCAATTAACTAGAACTGATCGCAATAAAAAACCTCTAACGTCCACATAAAAACGGCGAATAGGTTCTAACGGCGTTTCTAAACTTAGAATACCTGTCATGGATTAAAATCTAGATATTAAATAATTTTGTATTATTTTTTTAAAGGTTCTATTGATTTTTTTTTTGTAAGTTTATAGGGTAGATTGAAATATTTGCTATTATTATATGAGAAAAAGAAGAGAAAAAGAGGGAGAGAATTTAGAATTGGTTTGGGCACGTCGAACGAATGAGTGATGAAAGAATGGAAAAAAAACAGAGGTAAGGTAGAGTTCAGTTGACCTTCGAAAGCTTTTTTTTTCCTTTTTCCAAAAAAAAAACTTCACGTAAAAAGCAGGAAGACCCCCCGTAAGGCATGTATGAAGAGGTTGATTGCAGTGGACGAGGCGAAAGAGGTACGCAATTCTCTCTGACTCGGTTAGGGACACAGCGTGATGGTAAAGTATTTTGATTATTTATTAAATTTTTTATTATATCACAAATTGACCTACGCTTAATCTACAAGATTTTAACATCAATAATCTTATATTCAGATTAACTCTTACCAAATTAGAAATTTCAACGTAATCCTTTACTTTGGAATTACTCTTTTTTAATTATAATAAAAAATAAATCATTTAGATTTATAAAAAAATATTTAAGTAAATAAAAAAAACCAACAACCTTACAATCTAAGATCTGAAATATAAAAAAAATATTGAAAGTTGCGGCGGTGGCGCCGAAATAATGAAACGTGCAGCAGCGTTGAGTTCTGCTACTCAACACGCAATGCCTCCAGAATTCGGGAGAAAGTGGGTAACGGAGTGTCTTAACACCGAGGTTCCCTCTGCCTACCGTACCTAAACGTTTATACCAAACCCCTGTCTCGAGTTAAAAATAATTGCCACATTTGCCACTTCTGTCTCTATTATCTAATATATGACCTAAACTAACTTAGTATAACACTATACCTAGTAAATAACTGATATTAACATATGTGTAATAGGAAGCAGATGTTTGATTTTCCTATACTATTGTATGGTCATTCTCACCCTAAAGGGTTTTACTTTATTTTTTAAGTTGTTTTTTTTTATATTTGCTAAGTTACGACAGGTGGTAGGCAATAGGCTTAGATATTAATAGGTGACTGTGAACACGATTAGTTGTGGCTTCGATCCACATTCGAGGAAATGAAATATTTATTTAAAGGCGATGAGTTACACCACTCTACACGAAATGACTTCAGAATTTGGTGGAAAGTGGAGAATGGAGTGTCTTAAACTAGTAAAGTTCCCTCTGCCCAATCCTGCTGTGTAATTTAATGATTTAATATTAATAAAAATGATAAAATCGTAACGTTGCGGAATAGTGTGTCACTGAACACGCAATGGTCGCAAGTTCGATCCCTACTCGAGAGTTTTTTTTACTTTACGCTATCCTGCATATCTGCAGCAGGTAGACAATGGGGATCTAGTGTCAAGACTCTTTGTTACCACATGGTCTTCTTACTAGAGCTTGAAAATGAAAATAACTTACCCCCCTTAGTGGGTAACGAACGGGCAAGAGTCGCTTTTACAGTCAGAATCTGCGCCATAATTCGATCTGGTGAGACAGTAAGGCTGTCCGTCCTTCATCGTTAGTGCAACACGCAATTATGAAAGAGGTACTGTCCCATTTTTCAAGGCAGCTTCAAGCGTGTTGTTTGGTGAAACTCAACGTCGTGCCTTGTCTTGTTACAAAAGCAAGGAAATGAAAATATTAAATTCTTCTTGTGGAAACCGAACCCGCAACCGTCGTGTTTATAGTCATTCCCTATGCCATTGAGCCACAACGACCTGTGAATATATAAGCAAAGCAATATTGACTATAGTCATAACTGTATATATATATTTCATTGAGACTCGGCAGCTGCCCTACACAACATAGTTCAAGGTTCTATTCTAAAATACAATATGTAGATGAATGAATTTACAATCAAGCAGTAAGTATTCTAAAATAAGGCTAATCTTAAAAAATAACCATTGAGACCTAAAAGCCTTAAAATTGCCAGAACTTACAGTTCTATGGGACACAATAATGCCATCAGATAATAATTTTATCTAAATAAGTAGTTTGAACACAAATAAAGTAACAATAACAAACTTGTTTAGAATCACTATTAATTCATTTTTGGAATGTACTTCGAAGGTAGCATTGGTAGAATTGTATTGTGATAGTTTCTTCTCTTTTTTTAAAAAATGGTATTAGTAGTACCGGAAATCTGTTGTACAGAATAAAAACAAAAAAATATATTTTTATTTCACTTATTTATATTATCTTACGATATGCTTTACTATTTTGTATTATTAGATGTTTTTTTACGATAGTAAAAAAAATAATCTTCCTTCATGAAACTATTTCAACAAAATTATTCATAAATCAAACGCCACGGTACACTCTCAAATAAATAATTAAAAAAAAAACATAAATAGATTATTAAAAAATACAACATTTCTTAAACAAGCTACGCTACCGTCACTTTGACAGTTACAACAATAAAAAAAAATTAACATTCATATCTTGAATTCAAAAGACAAAATCGCAATGCAGTGGGAACGCCAATGACAATAATTTTTGAAATAAAAAAAACCATTGTCTATGATTTTAATTTCGTTGCATTTGCATGCGTTACCAGTTTGGAATAATTTATAATGAAATTTATGAATAAATTAAGTTGGATACAATGTCTTCGAGATGCTGAGAAGCTGGGGACCACGCCGTAATTAAAATACGTCAAATAGGGTTGACACTTACAATATATTAAACGTTTATTACTTTAGGGCCAAATCATTCAAGTATCATATAAATAATATATTTTCGTTAATTTAACTCTGTAATATACTTAATTCAAGATGCTTTTCAGTAAAATATTTTTTTCTTTTTATCTCATTCTAGTATTCTATCCCTTTATATACAGTTAACATGGATTTAATTCTAATCGACATAATAATTACAAAGTAATTTTATTGTATATTTTGCCTTTACCTTAACCTTTTAAACTGTTACTTGGATGCTCAATGCTAGAAAAATATATATATTTTCCTAATATAATTTTCTATAGAAAATAAACTAAAAAAAAAACGATTATATATAAAATTATTACAATGAAAATTGATTAATTTCAAGAACAATTATAATATAACTTAAAGTGTCAACCCTAATCCAAATATGCAAAGAAACACTTCACAGTTTTACATCTCACTTTACCCTTTCTAACGATAATGCAAAACCTGTTATTTCTAACAATCACCAGGTTTTTTTTTGTTTTAGCCAGTCGTAGCCGGTGTCGGGGGGGTCGCGGAACTGTGTCAACCGCGCATTGTAATCATTCATAATGTAAATGCAACCCTAACGGATGCAACCTCATTGTCTTTAAGCCAAGGTGCAATATGCAGATGAGATGTATAGAAAATAGCTTTATTTTGTGGGAATCCCGTTCGGACGTTAGAACCTATTGTGTTATAGTTTTTTTGTTTTTTTTTTAAATATTATATATTTTTGTTTTGTACCGGTTATTGTTTCTACTAGTAGGTAGGTGCCTAGTTAAGCAGATGCAAATTTTAGTGGCTTTTTATCGGTGTTAGAATTGCACTGTTGTAGTTAAATAGATGATTTTTTTTCGATGTTAAGTTTTAGAATAGGAATTCACACGATTCTTATATGCAGATTCTTATGTCGTTTCATTTTTTTTAAGGCATAAGCTAAAATATAAGATTTTCTAGCTTCACTCTTTATCTCTGGAGACCTAGCCTACTTGCCAAGCCTCGAGGCATTGTGTAATGGCGGAGTGCCAGGTGGCATGAGGCGAGGATATAAAAATATGAAATACTTCACTTCATCGAGTGGAGGACCCACAACCGGTGCAATTATAGTTGAAAGCTCCTACCAGTGCGCGACTCTATATAGGATTTTAAATCTAATATCATATTCTAACATACAAATTTAAATATATATATTTCTATCTTTATCAAAATACGTGTCGTTAAATCAAACTGTTCTCAAATGAGGCAGACATGTATTTTCTTACTACTGTATTCTATATATCTATGTATTCTATATACCTATCATCAAGACACTCTGTTCTAAATTCCACCTGATGTATCTCAACGCCGCGCTACATCTTACTAAATATATTTATCACTCATTTGGCAAACTAAACTAAACCTAACTTGCAATATCATCTAAATAGCACGTCATGCGTAAAATTTTAATTGTAAGAGTTCGTAAATAACTTCAAAAATTTTTCCCCATTTTTAAATATCCCTTATATTTGACGTCGACGTCGCTATATATGTATAATGTATATGTAGACGCGTTAACAAACTCGATAATACCTACGCTTTAGGGGGAGTGCATCTGATTTTAGAGGAAAAAAGTTACCCGGAGGGCCCCCAAGGGTACAGTCAAGAGAAGATTTTTGAGTAAGCATATAATAAAAATAAAACATATATTAAAAATTTATTAATGTTGCTCCACTTTTTATATAATTATTTTTAAAATAAGTAATAAGCTAAAAACAAGTTTAAAACACAAACAAATTTAAATGTCGTTGATTAATTTATATCTATGGTATTTTTAACTGTTCTATACAGTTGAACTTCTTACTTATCACTTCCTATTAACTCCAGTATAACATTATTAATAATTAAAACATTTTTAAAATTTACTATAAATATTTAATATTATAAATATATAACAATGTTTTATAGTTAATAGTTTATAACATTTATCTATTATTAGATGCCATAATTCTAAAATCCATGGTTTTAATTTGACACTAACTACGTAAAGTAGACTAGAGTGAAAGAGAGCATATAAAGATAGCACACAAAATAGGCTTCAATAATTTTATTTGGTATCAAAAATTTTGCCAGCGTCTGTACCTAATAAAGACCCTACTTGCTTGAATGAAAAGTTCATTTTCTTGAGCGCATCCCTTCTCTTTGAAACTCTACACGGATAGACCCTATACTGATATATTTTTTAATAAATTTTCGAGGGTGAATTTTTCCGCGTGGCATTAGCGCGGTGGCTATCGAATTTGAATATAAATACAGTCTTTACATTAATAAGGTGAATTTCTTGATTAAAATACGCCCCTTATGTACATACGTTGTGATCAAAATTTGTATAAATAAAATGAAAATAATCTTTATTTAGAAAATATAATATACAAATTGTTTACAATGCGTCTTCAATTTCGTTTAAATTATACAATTGAACAAAAAACAATTAAAAATAAATTGAGTAATATATTAGAACAAAGAGTTACTAAGAGATATAATACTACTATATTTTATATGGCTTTCTTTTTTATACGTTCTCGTAAAATATTGGGTCTGCAACCCACCATGTTGAATGGGCCTGGATCGAAGTGGCGTATTAGGTCTACACTTTAGATAATAGTGTCAACATTCTTCGTCCTCTGCATATTACTTCTACCTATATATAAAATTGTCTAAAGATTGATTTTTATTAGTACGGTGGTAAGTACTTATTATTATTTTTTTATAATTTTTTACCATATTCTGACAAACTTTCGTTATCATCATCAATAGAATGTATGAAAAATGAGCTTAAAAATCGATAACAATGAAATATTTAATAACCATATAATTAGCAAAAGACTACCGATTCAAATAATTTTAAATATCAAGGTTTTGCTTTATATGTTTTTCTCAAAGTAAAAGAATAATCTATTCGAATTTTTTTTTTAAAACTTTACACTTAAATATTTCTTCTTTGTATCCACAATCACGAAGAAAAGACAAAGCTAAAAAATAAACTTTCATTATTTAAATTACTAGAAGTTCATTTTCATCGATTATTTCGACCATATTTGATGAAGTCACGTGGCGTGCGGTCGGGGGTGTTACAATACGTACAACGGGGGTGTGTGGAACACCCCTTAAAACCAATTTATGTTATGTACTCAGATTTTCTATTCTTAAGGGTTGTAAATTACATGGCGTGGTTACTTTGTAATGGCGTACATATTTTAATTCAGTACTAGCCCTCGTCCTCCCATGACTTTTTTGCGTGAACTTCAAGACTAAAATGGAAAATCATGTTACTTCGTTTCCGTAATAGTTGCGAGTATTCTTTTTTTATGTCTTTCTTATACTATCTAATCCAGCAAGATTATGTACAATTTCACGCTGTATCCCACACAGCAGTTTAGGCAGAGGGAACCTAGTGTTAAGACATCCATTCCCCACTTCCCGCGGTACAGCCTCTATAAAACTGGAAGAAGAGTTTAATGGAAGAGTTTTAACAACACATAGATTTTAAATTACTTTGCTCATAAATGTTCTTGTAAGTACCATAAAATTTATGTAAAAATTAAAGTTATTTTAATAGTAAGGTATTAAAGATTTTATTAGACATATTTTTAGAATTTATAGAAACATAAAAAATTAAAATTGTAAGCGTTCTCAGTAGGATGTCAAACCAAAGTAGTTAAGATAACTAAATAACAGAACGTATAAAAGCTTGTACATTTATGGTTAAATTCTAAAAAATAATAGCTTTTAATAGCAAAAAAAGCTTATTTCGCCAAATTTTCGAGCATTGTGTGTCGAGTGGAGGAACTCAACGCCGCGCTTTATATTATTAACAGATCGATACGACGATTTCAAAATTTCTCTACATTGGCAAAAAGTAAAAACAGCTTGCCACTAGTTTCTCTGCCTACCATACAAATTCCAAAAGATAGAGGATAAAAAGTAATTGTCATACACAGCCATTCAATTAATCAAACATCTGAAGTTGCCCACTTCAACGGGCGAGGAAACGCCTAAGAATGATTTTTGCCTTGAATGAGCCCTTGATTGTTTTTAATAGCTTTTCTTTTTCTGCCCCATTTCGGAACACTTTACTGCGTCCCTTTTTGTCAGAATTGAATGACATTTTCTTTATCTCTGCCCGAATCACCCTTAAGCTTACTGCTTAAATTGTAATTAAGATTCAATATTTGATGGATCATATTTTTAAATTATATATAATATAAAAATATTATAATATTATAATATTTTTATATTATAGTATAAAAATATATTATTTTGGTAAAATACAAGTCCAAAAAATTATTTTTACTATTCAGTTTATTTAAATTATTTTTATCTATAGGATCGGATAGGCTAAGGAACGCCTCGAAAATTGTGCATCGATGATATATTTTCAAATACATCTTTTTTTTCAACTTCGCTTACGCTATATACCGCATATAGTAGGGTAGGCAGAGAGAACTTAGTGCCAGAACACTTCGTACCTCACTTTCTGCCGGATTATGGAAATATTAATAAACCATAATTCATTCCCCCGTGTGGCAGTTGAACCCATCCAATATGCATCCATCCTCAATAGATCCAAGATTAAAAAAAAAACACAAATCTGATAAGCAATTTGTATTTCAATTATATTTTATCTATAATCTAAATAATTTTATCACCAAACTACAACTATGCGATGCAAATATCATAATTTTTTTTATTAAAAAAAAAATCTATAGATACATAAATGTATTTGTATACTTAGTCAAACGGCTACCGAGCCGTGGCATTACGCGTCGGCGACTTAATGTGAGAGCCTTACTTTTCATCTCGAAGTATGTACTTCAAAGGAGGGGTACCTACCACCCCTAAAAACCTTCTACCTATCTGCATTTTTATTTAAGTTTCGACAGAAATTTTTCACCCCTTAATTTAATTTTTTTTTCGTTAGAAAATTCATTAGCGAACACGCACCGCGGGTACATTTGATGATGCCATGTTTAATTTGAAGGGTACTGCGTAAATATGGGGATTTCACTTTGAACAAGAAATCTATTGATTTACTTTAATTTTTATGTTCGTTAGTTCTCATTGTGGAGTGAGGGGACGTATTGTATTACTTTCAGTGAAGTTGGAAGTGGGGATGTTGTACATTCAGTATGTATAATTCACATAAAGCCCTTAAATGTGAATTGTAATCGAGTTAATCGATTATATTATTCTTCCAAATATACGATAAAATCGATATAAAATATTTTTAATACAACATCGATTTTTTATTTAGAACCAAAACTAATTATTGATGTTTATATTGCACGTCACTTTAATGTTAAATGAAGCGATTTGTCACTTAATTATTTCTATAACATATTATAACGCCTAATTTTGACTGAATTAAAGGTGCCAATTTTTTACATAATAAAAAAAATATACAAATTTTAAACATAATATCCTCATAAACTAGATATTTAAATTATGAGAAAAAATACATTAGTATTAAATTTTTTCTTAATAAAAATACATTGGGAATGGAAAGAGCATATAATTTAAATAAACAGAAAAAAACACAAAACCAACCCAATACTCTCACGTTTTTGCATTAATAAAACAAAAAAAATATATAATCCGGAAAAAAAACTTAAATTGAAATTTACTTAGAAAAAAATCATCCCATCATAAACATTTCATTCAAAATCCATCTACCGGTTAGAATTAAGTGGCAAAAAGCCCTTACAAAGAGGTGTCTCAGCATTAATATTCGGTTCACACATCGGATTACAAAAGAAAAAAAATGACAATGCACAAAAAAAGAAAGTGCATAAAAAAAGCACCCTTCAGAAGAAAGAAGTTATATTTTTTTCGCCAGCTCGTGATTTGGGATCAATGGTATAGTTATAGATACTTGTGGATCAATAGACGTCAGCACGAGCCATCGATTGGTATTATTGTAGCAGTATATTATCATTTATAAGCCAATAATCGTTCATCTTAAGCTTTCTTGCTTTTTTTTTTGCTTCACGCTGTATCCCGTACGTAGCATAGGCAGACGAATCCTGGGAAACTAGTGTGGTGGAATTCCTTTTAAATGAGCCTACTGATAGTGAGTGTATGTCAAAAAATTTTATTGAATTATTTAATTAATAATGCTTAGTTGCCGGGCTATGGTCGGTTGATCCTAATAAGATGCGTTTGTATGTGCTTACCTTACAAATATTACACATGTATGGATATTAGGTAAATTAAATTAATACAATTAAAATAAAATAAATTAATTATTTATATATTTATTTAATAAAACTCATCATATTAGTTACTATGTAGTATATAAGAACATTAACGTTAAACACATAAAATATTTAAAAAGAAAAAGAAAAAAAATGCATTTAATCCCAACAAAAGAAATTTTGCACAAAGAAATATTTTATACGAAGCATGTCTACTTACCGCCGCACTCTCGTGGTATATTCAAACAGCCGTCGTTTCGTTGAATGAACAATGGGATAAAACGTAATTTCGACAAAAACAGTAAGTTTAACAGTAATTATGTAAAAAATAAGCAAGATTTTTAATATCGCCAGTCTAAGCTCCGCGGGGAATGTTAATTACCGCGAAGCTTGCCAGGACCGTACTTTGAAGTTTGTGTCTACCACCTAAGTGCCAATTACGCTGCATCTCCACGGTAAAAGGAGAAACAAAATATGAAAAAAAAAATCAAAAGAACGATCTCTATACTAGAACCAGTTCTTATTCATTCAATATATCCATTCAAATGGTTCAAACATTTGTATTTTCACATATTTAAGCTAAACGCAATGTAATTTCGATTTTATTGAAGCGAGCGATAAATTAAATTTAAACGTGCTGCCGTTTCAACTGCAAAAAAGAAAAGTTCAAGTTTGTAAAACCGGAATTTCGAGTGGACTTGTCAGTCTCGACTACGATTTTACGGTTAAGTGACGGTATTTTGTGACGTACTGTGAGCTCGTATATGTCACTAGTACTGTGTTGCCTCTATTATCACGCTTTTACTCGATATCTTTGTAATAAACAGAAACGAAATGACTATTGACCATACTTTCTATGACTACTTCGCAGTGACCTCCCTTAAAAACCTAATACCTAACCTAAGTGATTCCTAAAAGCGGAGTAACTTATCTATCTGCCTATCCAGTTAATTATTATTATTTTTTTTACTTATTTATATAAATAAGCATAAATCAAGCACAAGTCGAATATCTCAACTTAATCTACAGTCATTTAATACTCAGCCACACTCAAAACGATTATAATTTTCAAAAAAGAAATCCTAATAAAACATTTTCTGTCACGGCCAATTTAGTTGAAAAGAAATGGCGGCTATAAAAGTGAGAGTTGAGTGAATTATGCCTCTCTGAGGACAGATAGACATCGGATTGGGTCAGCGGAGATGTTACTTTAAATTAATTCATAACTTATAAATTACTTTCTATATTATTTTTGTCACAAAGTAGCGGGCGAATCTTATGCAATATGCATGATGTGTTTTTTTTGATGCAATATTTTTTATAAACTTATGTTCATAGTTAACTTTTTGAAGATTTACGTTTGACGATCTAAGTAGAGTTGGTGCCGGTCGTAGCGCACGGGCACAAACGTACGACTGTAAACGTGACGTGTTGCGAGTTTGATTCCTACTCGAGGATTATTGATCTAGAATCATAATCTTAGGTACAATATTTGCAGAATAATACACTTCGCTCCTAAATTAAACTATAACCTTTATAAACTACTTTACAATAGTATGGCAGCAAAATTATAATAAAAAATCAAGACAATAATATGAATTTTCCATACAATTGATTCAAACTCAGCTAAGCTCAGCCTAAGTAAAACAAAATTATTTAATTTTTCTCAATATTCAATTTTTTTGCTCAATATGAAAAAAAAAACCACACAATTATCGTGAGAATATCAAATCCACCATATAGTGTTAATAATTAAACGTGGGCGTGAGTTAATGCTATTGGCCGGCGTTGTGTGGGCGTCACTTTAGATTATTAATAGTCAAGAAAATGGCGGTTTCAAGTAATAATGCTAATAGTGGTTTTTTTTTTCATATAATTATGTTTGTTAAACTAAAGAATGCTTTATGAGTATCATTTAAATGGCGGCCTTATTAAGATTTTTGATGCTACTAACTTTATTGCCTAAGGAAATGAAGTAAATTGTTATTTTTTTTAAGTGGGTGGTAAGAATATATTATTTAATTAATATATGCAAAATTACTTTTTATAATAATAATAACTCAGCGGAACGGAGTGTTCTAATACTAGGTGCCTTCCACCTACTTTGCTACGTGCAAGTTGTGATGTTTCTAATATATATCAAAGATTCATTTCCAAAATATTTGAGTTTATATTTAAAAAAAAAGTTATTTGTATAAACGCTACAAACGGCGTGTCTTAAAACAACGTCCCTAAATGTGATGAAAAGCAGGTTGATACAAAAGAATTATTAAATATAAAGAATAAAAACGACTAGTCACTTGATTTTTTAAAGTTATATAAAGGAAATAATATAAAGATCCACATTCAGACAGCTTAAATTAAATGGCATAGGAATAAATGGCATAAAAACCATACGTCCAATAGATGTCACAAAGGTGCTTGAAAAAATTTATTTGTATAAAGATTTAGGTTATTTTAGGTTCACGCTTTATCCCTGATAGAACCTAGAGCACAGACCACATACTGTTATTGTGCTACGTTTAATCCAAAAATTTATGCCTCAAAGCCAATCTTTACATACTATACAGACGGAAAAAAAATAGATATTCAGTAGAAAAGTTTAACTAAATATTTGTATGTACATACATATGTACGAATTTACAATGTATCGAAAAGATAATCGAAGCAGTCCAGAAAAACGGCTTAAGTTGAAATACTATAAAAATATGGAGTAGAAAACAACTCTCATTTACTTACTTCTAATGACAACGTAGGCGAAGCCGGAGCAGAAATCTAGTACACCAATATGTGTACATAGACATATAACCACATTATATAGATATTCAATACAAAAGGCTAACTAAACATAATATAAACTATATGTAATGATACGTATGTATGTATGTATGTACAAACGTATTCATAATATAAACGCAAACCCCAAAATCAATACCTATTATGTACCAATAATATAAACGAGCCGTTCCGTGGGGTGACGAATGGAACAAAAAACCCTTGGGGTGAGACCCCAAATTTTTTACTTCACGTTTTTCTATAGGGGAGCGTCGGGCAAATCGGACGGCTAATGTCACGTCTTTATGTGCTTATTTATTGGTATGAGGGTATGTAAGATTGGGATCTCGTTTGTGAAAGTAATTGGTACTTCACTGTATTTATATCATGGTTGGTTTCTAGATAAATCTTTTATAGTCAGTCAGTCAGTCGTTGTTAGAAGATGAGTAATGTATTATTTGGTGTACTGTTACGGTCATAGGTTCAATTCTTGTATAATGCAAGTTGCTATTTGATTTTTGAAATATGTTGTACTCTGATATATATTAAAAGGAATTTCATCAATATAATAGCATAATAAAACATACTTACTTTAACTACTTTCATAGTATTGTGTCCCACGGCATTCTACTTTAAATAAATTTTTGTCTTACAGAAGTATTCGCGCAATCTAGGCCCTTCTAACTTAGGCCCTAAAGATTCGTTAAGGCAAAAATTTCAAGAAACTAATATATTGACAGTTGCATCTAAATGTAAATGCTGTAGGTTATTAAAAAATTAATAATGACATGAATGATAACATGCTTTGAGGATAAAAAGCTCACTCCAGCTACCTTCTGGTTCAAAGCAGCAATTGTCAGAAATGTTAAAATGTGTTTTGTATATTTGATTTAAAAAAAAAAGGTTGCGCTGAGGCATTAACTTTAGTTAGGCGATAGATTATTTGACGTTCAAAAAATGAAGCATGTAACTTCTTATTTTGAATGAAATTATATGACTTGGACTTTGAAAGTTTATTTTATATAACAATAGCGTATATTTTGTAAATTTTATTTCTGAAAATTGTTATACTCACTATGAACTCGACGCAGTCGTGATGCAATTTAGATATTAACTACGACACTACAATAGTTCTGATTTCGATTCTCTGTCAGGGAAAATTTAACGTTATATTATTATTATTACCGTTTGATTAGTAAACTGTAGTCTTAAATCCCATCATCTCTTAATTAGATTATTTACTCAGCATAAAGTGACAAACAGCGTGGTTGTGTACTAGTTTGTCTATTTAGTCTTTCATGATTCAAAAATTTAAATATAAAAAATATAAAATAAAAATCAATGAGATATAATTGAAATGGATTATATATAAATTATTCTCAAAATCTAATAAAACTTATAGCAAAATAAAAATGTAATAAAAAACTGCCTTATATCTTAATATATAATATATATACATTAAGTTTCCTATCAATAAAAAAATACAAAAAAAGCACACATCAATCAATAATTAAAAATTATCAAAATAAAAATGTAACATTACAATAACTAAAAGCTATCACAACAAAAGTGATTCTGGTAAAAAATCCGACCACAAATGATATTTAAATGAGCAAAATCTCAAATCCAAAATCCATCCATGGATATAAATTATAGAGCCAGCATTTTTTCATCGCAAAAATCGACGAGGCGACGCTTTTAAAGATGGCTGCCGTGCCTCTTAGCACCCTATTTTTGTGTTCTTGCCACCCTCGCCGCCCCCTGTTTATGCATTTGCCCCCTGTCGCCCTTTGCAAAAGTGCACCAAGTTTTATTTCGGTTTAAAATAAAATTAGTTTGACTTAAGTCGAATGAGTGTACTTTTAATTGGTTGAGGTTTGGACCAGCTTTAATTAATGCATTATTGAAAAGAGAACTTGTTTTTAAATTTAGGAAATGTACACTCTTGTGTGGTTAAACGCTAATTAATTTTTCATTGGAATTGCCATTGACAATACCAACTTGAACGTCTGTATTGTATTAATACGTGATACAATTTTATTATTCACATACTGTTTGTTCTTTGTGCTTTCATACATAAAAGCTTACATAATAGTTAAGGTTAATAATAATGTAGATTTATATAAAATATTTTAAATAAAATATAATGCTATAACTTGTTATTATGTAGTAACGCTATAACTACATTAAAAAATCAACATCTTCATAATTTATGTGTTTTTTCTCTATAGAAAGCTATATGTAAAATCAATTAACAATTGTCTATATTGCATTCATTTTAAACAATTTAAAACAAACAAACTGTTATCTATCTATATATGGAATAGATGCCTGTTTCTAATATTATTTCTTTGTCATCACAAAAAGCACAATACAATATCACTCAGCGCTCAAAAAGAAGAAACAGTACGACAACATAATTTTAATTAATTAATAAAAAAATAATTGAGGGAGGTAAATTAATATTAAACTTCCACGAGCAGATCTTGAAACGCTAATTATGATACGAAACGAACTTTGAAATGCCGAAGCAACGAAAACTTTGCAACAAACATAAAGTTTAAGAGTCAACTTAAACAATAACGGTGAACTATCCTCCGACTTTCTGCAGAAACCAGCCTAATAACCCTCACAGTTTTTATTTATTATGAGATTCTAATAAAAGTTAATATATATATTACCACAAAGCATGTTGGGTATCGAAACTACGATTTACGCTATATCCCGCACTTAGCTGAGAAAGCAGAGTTAGGACACTCCGTTCCTCAATTTCCGTCGAATTTTGGATATATATATATATATTACGTTTATAAGTCGTTTATGAGTTTATAAGATAATTATTTAAATCTACAAATTATTATAAATAAATATACATAATAAAAGAAAATAGTACTACAATCCTTATATTTACTATACATTAGCATACACATGTAGATGCCGTAGCTGCTTCTTACAAGTTTATTTGACTGGGAGATCGATGTGTGGGGCAGTGCTTCTTTTTCGTGTTTCGAATGCCTTTATCTGTTGGACAGTACTTGGGCAAGTTACAATATTTTTATCAAAAATATTTCATGAAAATATTTGCTATGGAGATAATATATTATTTTAAAAATATCAGAAAGCAGACTAGATGATATCAATAGTCAATAGAAATATATTAGTTTTAACAATTAGCGTCTCATGAATTCAAAGAATTATAGACCGATTTTTAAAAACCAAAATAAAAATACCTATACAAAGTAATTAGCAAAATAATTGAACTTATAGCTATAAATCCTGCTTTACTAAAAAAAAAGCTTAATCATTTACTCTTCAATATTTATATACAACGAAACTTTTTCCAGTAAAAAATTATTGCCGTCTTTGGTTTTCCTTAAAGGGATAGGTAAGACGCGCGTACAGCCGCAACCGGCGATGGTAGAAACATGAAATTTCATGTTTGTTGTTCATGGATGTTAATTTTCATGATGTTGACACCCACTACGAAGGGATTTGGAAAAATTTTACCCTGAAGGGGTGAAAAGTTTGTATAGAAGAATCGAAGAAATGGAAGAATCTTTAAATCAGCATCGATTTGTATAAATTTTGAAATTCAAACTCTTAAAAATATTTCGTTGAACCAGTGAGTGTTTCATGGTTTTTTAAAATTCACCCCCTAAACTAGAAATAATTTCATAAGGGCATGTAATAAACATTCGTAACAAGCGGACGAAGCCGCCCCTGCCGTCTAGTTTAGAATAAATTCACAAGTGTTGTAGTTTGTCCCTTTGCAACAGTGCCAGTACAACTGACTCTCCCAACTAAACGTTACATCCCTACTCTACTAAACGCAGCACAAGTCGCTAAGGCGCCCGTCACCCTCGTGGGCGCGACCGAAGGGACACACCCTCTGCCTGCTGTGGCGCTGGATATTTCTTGTTAGAATTTTTAAAACTATATTTTAATATATTGTTGGGTTTTTAGTGTGAAATTATTATTTGCAATTAAAATCAAAAAATTAATAAAATATTTTTATCATTTATTTTTTTAATAAAGTAAAGTGTAATATTTTTAATTAACTTATTTATCTTCTGAATGACGGTATGGATATTTCATGTTTAATAAAGGAAAACATCGAATAGTAATTATAAATTTTATCAGTAGAAGTAAGTTATATTAGAATTTCATATCCATTTTCTACAATTTCGAAAAGAATATCGAATTGACAGAAAATGTATAAGCTTTCGATTCATACAACAGCTTTATTTATTTATTTATGATGTATTTAGATCTAGCTATCAATCAAAAATAGCAATTAATGAGTGCTGAGCAGACGACGGTCTATTATAAAATCAAACTCTCACTGAGTATAAACTAAAAGTGTAATTCAATTTACACTTAATATTTTTTTTAGCAGATATTATAAAGCTAAAGTTTGTTTGATTGAACGCCCTAATCTCAACAACTACTGTTTAAAATTGCATTTTTCTATATATGGATTTTTTTATGTGGGTGTGTGTGGGAGAAAATCCTATTATCGAGAAACATATACGCTATATTAGAAATATACACAGACCCTTAGAATATATCCCAACTGTAAATTATTATTACCATTTAAACGCATACAAAGTCTAGTAATAAAATAATATTAATATAACACATACTTTTTTCATTAAAATAGGTTAATGCCGTCCCACTGTGAGCCCTCCTTAGCGTGGGGGCGACCCCGCTTTCTTTCTCTTATTTCAACTTTTTTCGGCCGCCATTTTTGCCACGCACGCGCACTACTGCCCCCGCGCGTCGATGCATCGATTTATTTGATGTAAATAAAATAAGACATGGCTTATTAAGTACGTATTACGTTATGGTAATCATTGTTATGTATATGTATTTTATATACATATATATATATATATATATTTAAATAATGTATAATTATTATGGGGATGACTAAGGTTTTTAGGCTTAAATTCTTTATAAGCTATAGACAGAGATTAAACTTAGTTTAAATAAATTAGAAAAATATTAGTGTCTTTTAACATAATATTTACATAACTCCAGTTTGGAAATGTATACCCATTATAAAAGGAGTCGGTATACATGTCTACAGGTTTTCTTTAATTCAAATGAAAACGATCACTTTATTCAGCTGTTAATTTATGTTCCTTTTGTAACGAAACGAGACAACGAAATATTTAGATTTAGAACATACTCAAGTATGTTCATCCATATTAACGTTCTGTTCACCACTCAACACACAAGTCTCATCTTCTGCGGATAATCATTAGAACAGAGTGTTTTGACACTAGTCTTTCTCCGCTGACAATACTAATTAAGGTCCCGCAAAAGCAAGACACTAAAAAAAGTTAAAATTCTAACATTCCAATAAGTAGGTATTATATATTTTACAAATCTCTTACTGGAGGTCAATTATGGCGGGCGGAAGTGACGGCCCAAGTCCCGGATATTACCACGCCTGTGATGGATTCTATCGTGTCGTTAATTTATTAATTGTCTACTATACGTTTCGTACTATACGTCTACTATGTGTTTTTATACCATAATTGTATTTTTTTCTGGATATGTTTTTTTTCTTGACTAGCATAGGTATCCCACAAGAGGCCATGAGACTCCTTAGATAGAAGAAGAATGAAAGAATGATAAGTGCCGCGGAGATGTGATCTCTTCGAATACGGAGATCCGGAGTCAGCATAGCTGATCGAATCCGCAATGAAGAGATACACAGAATGGCAGGTACTAGCGAGGATGTCACGATGAGAATGAAGAAGAACGTGCTCAGCTGATTTGAGCACGTCGAACAAATGAGTTATGAAAGAATGTCAAAAAAGATTTATGATAGAAATGTGAGTGGTATGAGAGGTAAGGAGGCCTCGGTTGACCTTTAAAAACGCAGTATTATTCCTCTGAGGGGCATGTTTGAAGAGGTGACAATGGACGAGGCGAAGAAGTTATGTAGAGACCGAAGCGTTTAGGATAAAGCGTGAATCTAAGTTAGTTAATTTACTGTACAGGAATAATAAAAGAACAGAAGAGCTTTCTGAAATTTACGTACTGTTGTAAAATTATTGTACTTTCCTCTTATATCTATCTGTATACATGCAGATTATAGCAAACTAAAGCTAACATTTGTCAATTATTTACTGGTAAAGGGCAGTTATGGCGGATGGCAGTGACGGGCCGAGTTCCGCGATACCGGATATTACCACGCCTCCATTCGATTCCGATGCAACGGCGTTTTTAATTAACTTATTTGATTTTAATTAATAAGTGGTCTTGACAACCGAAAAGTTCATTTAGAAAGTAATGATCATAAAGTTCATCACACTCACTACGTCTTGTATTCAGCCACACTCAGAAACATCAATTATATAAAAAATATAATAAAATTTATATTTAAAATCTAGTTAGGAGGAGGCTGATGAAAATTTAAATCTACCTCCATGTAGTATCATATGTCCATATTCAATTTTATGCAGGTCAATTTCATTCTTCTTTGTCCTTTATATAATATGGCATGATAGCGTGGATATTATTGAATAGGCTTCAATGGTTAAAAAAAGAAAAAAAAACACGTGGACATTCACCATTACAATTTCTATATATCTACAAATATGGAGCACCCGTGCAGACTCGATTGTAATTGCGGCGGACGTTGGTTCGATTCCTACGCGGAATTAATTATGTAGATTATTTAGAAGACATGTACCGACGTCGAAGATATGCGTCGGGATTCAACGAACTCACAATCACATACTAATATATATCCCGCATACAGCAGGGTAGACAAAGGGAACCTAAAACACTCCGTTTCGCATTTTCCTCCGAATTCTGGAGACATTGCGTGTTGAGCGGCAGAACTCAACGCCGCGCTTTATCACGATACCAGAGCGATAAAATGAAAATATACATTTAAATAAAAATATTTCATTTTCTCGAATGGGGATCAAGCTAACAACAATTCGAGCTTACAGTCATACATACTTGAGTCCCTGCGCCAAGGCTGGTCTAATATAATTTTTAAAAATACAACAAAACCTGAACTATAGAACAAAATCAATAGCTCTGTTCTACCATCAAAAGACCAGACGTAAACACGTTAGCTTAGAACGTTAAAGTAATTTAATAACGCGTCCCGACCTGCAAAACGTTGCTGCCTTAGTAATTTCATTATATTCAATAATGCCTTCTAATATTTACACGCTTGTTTTAATATTAAAGAAGATATATATATATATATCGAAATTACTATATATTTGACGTTACTATAGCGTACAACTTTCAGTATGCTCTATGTAGGTACTTCCTTTAAATCTAAGGCAATGGATTTTGACAGTTTTTATTTCTAAAATAGGCGAAGCAAAGAATGGAGTCACTTAGCGTCTATGCCTATCCCACCAAATGTATCATATAACCGTACAAATAAAAAATCCGCTTCCAGTATATTACAAATTAAAAAAAATAGTACATAATTTTACAACAGAATAGGTACTTAAGTGCAAAGTCTAGACCAAGATTCAGTGTAATAAGGCAGAATTTGTATTATCCACGAGAAGTTGGACCCTATTACTAACGCTCGGTAACACGACAAAAGCGTTCTAGCTTCACTTTGCAAGGTGTTTGACCTAAAATCAGTTTACTTGTCTCGTTTCCACCTGAAAAATTTTATAATCGCACCTAAATTAAATTCTTAACAGCATACTTTTAATATAAGTATCTAGATTTTATAGTAAAAACTTGAAAAAGATGAGAGTGACTGATATATTATTTCTATTTTTTAGGTATGCTAATGCACTACCCTGTTAACACTAGGTTTCCTACCCTGCTATAGCTCCAGCATATAGCAGGGTAGTCAGAGGAAACCTAGTGTTAAGACACTCCGCCCTCCATGTACTGCGCAATTTTCCAAATATTGCATGTTGAGTGGCGGGACTTAATGCTGCGCCTTGTCTTGTTACCGAAGCGATGAAATGAACATGCTATCATTATTTTAATTTTCATAAACAACATGAAAATTCTTCCGATTTAATTTAACCAAATTATTTTTCTTATTTTTTATTTTTTGCGTAGGTAAACTTTCCACGTTAAAGACAAAGTGAGAATAGAGCGCCATGAGGCACAATGCACGCAACTAATGATATTTGCGTGCATTTCATGTAAAAGATTTTATGTTGAATTATATGAGATATTAGAATCCTAAATCACCTAAAGCATGAATGGGTGAAATTATTATTGTTAATATAGATATACACTGTACTCCATAGAGGTTGTACCTACTAGTTTTCAATATATTATAACACGCCATTGTGGCCACTCCACAAGCGATGTCTAGAATTTGGAGTCGAGAAAAAAAGTCTTTTTACTATGTTCTTTCTAAAAAACCAACCTAAATATTTCAGGAAATATATTAGCATATATATTTTTTCTTATTTTATTTTTAGCTTTACAGAAAGTGGGAAACGGAGTGTGCTAGCACTGGGTCCTCTCTGCCTACCCTGCTGTTTGCGGGATACAGCGTGAAGCTGATAATTTTTACTAGAATGACCACCCCTCCAAAGATAAAAAGTTTGATTTTAATTTGAAAAAGTATCATCAGTTTATTGGTAAAATGAAGATTGAACATGCCCAAAAGTGTCAACGAACTCATGCATACATCTAAAATTGATAATGACAGCATCTTTCCTTTATCCACTAGTGCCGGTTATAATTAAGAGTCCTCACTTTGTCTACCCCAAAGTCGTTGTGGTAAAGTGCATAATTTATATATTCAGCATATTAACTATTATATGGTTAAATTTTATGGTGTTCTTGAGTAAAGTGGAAAGGTAGCTACTTACAGGCCAGTCGTGGCGCAGGGGCTAAAGTGTGTAACGGTAAAGGCGACTGGTTGTGAGTTCGATCTCCGCTCGAGGAAATGAAATATTTATTTTAATTTATATTTGCTTTATCTTTGCTTCGTTCTAGTGTCGAGATAAAGCGCGGCGTTGAGTTCCGGCAGTCAACACGCATTGCATCCGGAATTTGACGGAAAGTGCCTACCTAGCTACATGCGAGATACAGCGAACTAAAAAAAATTAAGAATATATTTAGTTTATCGTTTGAAGCTTTAACTCTCATAGTCATAAGCTAATTTCGAATATAAGATCAATGGACAAAAGATTATTTACATGACATTACATGACAAGCCTCAAACAAAGTTTAACATAAAAAAGATTTACCTATTCGTGTATAGTTAATTGGATACATAAAATATGGGCCATTTTATATTCAACTTGACCATTCATTTTCATAAAATGTGATGCAATCAACGTATCTATCTGTTATTCCCAATTAATATTAATAAAAATTAGGGTAGGTGTACACTAAGTTAAGATTGTTATATCCATATAATATTATTTTTTTAGGTTTATGTTTAAGTTAAAGCCCTTACCTGAATGGGGCCCTAAAAACATACTATAATCAATTTACAATTAGGCCCTAAACATACAACCTCCTCCATTTCTTCTACTCTGGTTAGACCAGTTTTCTCCTCTCCAAGACATTTTACAATTAGTCATATTAAGCAAAACAATTATAAAAATAATTGTCTTATTCGCTCAATAAAAACGAAAATATTCTCAAAAATATCTCAAAACTATAATAGATTGAAACGAATGCACATTGTCTCGTTTTCTAACGAGCACTGTTATAAGCATACATGGGGACCAATTAACCAACTATTTACCCCCCGCGAAGTAGTAGCATCTACTGTATTTGAGGTTTATCGATATTTTAACACCTACAATGTCAGGGTTACATAATATATATGTGAAAGTAGGCTGTGGGACGACAGGTGCAGCACCACCGGGCTTCGGAAAGGCCAAATATATTGATTGGAATAATTTCGGAGGTTTGTCTTGAGGTTTTGGACGGCATTAATTATTTGGACAAGCTATTAAATTACTATATGACAGCTTAAATTTATATGGCCGTGCTTCAATAGCTTGTAACGATGTTATGTATTGTAATAAATGTGTTTTTATTTTTTGAAATATATTCCATAATGGTTGTGTGACTCTACCTCTGTGCAGTGGGTAGGTACAAAACAAATATAGTCCAATTAGTTCGATTTGTACCCGAAAAATATTTGTAATTGTAGGTAATAGGTATTTAGAATTCTCAGGAATGATTAAAGTTATTTTTAAAGTAGCAGTAATGGCAAAATCAAGTTACTTATCACTTGGTGACAGCGAAAAGATCTATGTATATTTTTTAGCTTCACTTTGTATTCCGCAAATAGCAGAAGACACAGACGGAACCTAGTGTTAAGTCCGTTCCCCGCTTTCAGCTAATCTCTACCTATCTTCTAATAATACTAGAGAGGGAAAATGAAATCAAATCCACAACCAGTCGCGTTTTCGGTCGCAGATATATGCCTCTACGTCACGACTGATCTGGGACTATATAGATATATTCTTGATGTTTTTTTATTTTTATTATTGATCTGCTTAAAGGTATTTTGTTCCTTTTAAGGTAATATTGACTAGTAGATGTTATTATATTATGTAATCGGAAAAAAAAACCAGAAATCCTATTAAAGCAATTCAGAAAATACTTTTTTACTGTAAATATTATCACAATAGGAAAATTTTACGAACTCTTACAAATAAAGGCATTGAAACGTATTAATTAAGTTCTTACCTGTTAAAACTTTAAATGAGACTCCTCCAAAACTTAGTTGAAAAACTCACAGCAATTTGGAAAAAGGGGGGTAATATGAGGCAATATTTTTTACTTACAAAACACATTACAAATTATAACGGAGAATACCGATTAATATAATAAAGAAGAAGTGTCGTAACTCTGTCTTCTCTCTACGAACACTGTTGAATATGAACTATAGGTTAAGATAAAAAATACATTACATATGGACCTCTAACAACTTTATAAAGCTACTCTCATACCTCTTTGTCATCCCCATCACCAAAAAACGGTCAAATTATATTCTAATATCGACCATATACCTATTGCCAGGTGTCCGCTGGAAAGCAAAAAAAAATTCTATCAAAACAATTGAACTGACCCCTCCTACCCTCATATTTACTTATATAACCCTTATTTCAACGTTATGGGGTTGGAATTTCAAAAAGTGTTTGCCCGATAGCCCATTGTGGTCACCCCTACAGTTCCGCGGTGCCATTGAGGAATTTGCATTATAAAATTTGTGATTTAAACAAAGAAACTCAGGTAAGCAGATGTTGGAAGATTTTTTTCAATGGCTGTAATGAGACACACTGACCTTGCATTTAATCGTTTTCTAATAGAATGTGTTACGGCCGGTGGTTTGTACGCGGGCTTTTAGGCGCGGTACACCAGGTGATGGTCGAAGTCGAAGGGCACTGTACTGACAATGCCTCTCTAATAATTTATGTAATCCAACTAAGTCCAGTTTGCATACAAATTTATGAATCGGGAAAAATAAAATGAAATAGTTTATATTACAAAGTTAAATTTAGGTATATTTTTAATATACGGTTTTTTAAATATATATAAGTAAATGATATATAATTATTTACTTATATATTTATTTTTTCTAAATAAATTTTTATATAAAAGATTTATTTTTTATAAAATTTAAATCAGTGACATCGTTTTGTTGCTTTACCCAACTTATTATACATCAATGTATTGAAACAAAAAGATCGTTGGAAAACTATTTATATCAAATTAATAAATACACTGTTATCTAAGAAAGGTTTAATATGACACATTATTACACTAAGTGATTTGTTTTTAGATACTTATTAATTTATGTGGAACGATATAAATTCATCTTAAGGCCTACACTTTGCATACAAACTAGGTGTAAATATTAAAATGTATTAAAAATAAAAATTAAAATATTATTTAAAATTTATAGAAATTATAATTGACCTAAACAATTTATACTGATAACATTCATTTTTATTGCTAGCGCCATCTAGTAACCTTCATCTAAAATACAGAGAAACAAAATTGTAAGGTGGACTCAACAAACTTGATATAAATTCATTATTTAAATAATAGATGTCGCTACTGAAATAATTTATTCTTAAAAATTATTACTTTATTTTTAAGATATTAATCTTATTCGCACAATATTGAATTTTAACCTCAAATAGTTACTTAATAACGATATAAAATAAGCATTTTAAATAGAAAAACATACTTTTTTTTACTACAACTATGTCTTCATCTCATATTTTTACAACATCCTCCGAGTTCAAACTTTTTGTTACAGATAAAATATAATCATTTTCTTTTTTCAAGCCTTTTTTACCTAAATAGTATGGATATCTATTAGTAGTCGTCAGATAAAAGATACCTTCTTTACTTTTATCTGCGTTAAGACCCATCACATTAGTAACAAGTGGTTTTCTATCATAGCATTGTCTATTTCTAGCTTGTTGTACAGAATCACACTGTATGGCTATAAACGAATTCCGATGTGTCAACGCTGTCATCCACAAAATATGAGATCTGATATGAGAACAAAGAGAGTTGCAAAATAACCAATAGACTTCTCCTGGCTGATTCTCTCCGCCGTTAATATAATAAGTAACATGTCCAACAGGCGCTGCCATGCCCATATTATCTATATTTGTACTGATAATCTCAACAAAATCGGCATCATTCTTATCAATGCGCTCATCTGGTCCAAGATTCCGAAAACATGGACCAGCTGGATCTAAGCCCGTGAGCCTTGATATCTTAGTTCCAGTTAGATTGTAAAAATTTTTCGCAACGAAGCCAGCTGTTTGACCACCGAGGCTTAAGCCTATGAGTTCTGTCTTTTTTGGATCTAGACCTAATTTTGTTAGTTCCGCTATCATTTCGGCTACGTTTCTTCCAGCAGCTCTCATGAAACGAGAAGCACTGAAATGATATAGTATTATTAACTATCTAATGTACAAGTATTAGAAGTAGTATATATATCTAATATAATACAAGTACCTAATAATGGAGGGTGGCAAAATCAAAAATTTTTTTACATAATTTTTACCTATAATTTAGTCTAAGTCCGATGGGCAAAGCATCTGTACCGCATTATGTTTCGTCGATCTTACGTCAGAGAAGTTATCATCGAATCTCGTAAGCTACGAAATATAAGCGATTGTTTTTCACTTTGTTATAAGTTTTTCATTCATATACGGTACTGTGATTTAATGTAATTTGTAAGCAATTTTTTTAGTTACACGCTGTATCCCG